>BMAO01002639.1:0-38775 GCA_019973975.1 Trichonephila clavata
TATGCACATTTCATCATTCTGTGCCTGATATTTACTTATAAGAATCGGAAAGTAGCCAAGCAATAAATGTGTTTCGGCTACAACAAATAAAAATTATGAATATTTAATGATACCAAGAAATAATGTTGTTTCTATTATTTTTTCTTTTAAAATTGTAGAATCTCAACACTGAAGAGGCTGCTAAAGCAACTACAGAAAAAATGCAGTAGATTGCTTCCGAGTACAGAATAAATAACGAAAGCTGAAATAAAAGAAGAAAAAGAACTTCTACAAACACTTTTATTCTTTTTAAGATCACAAGCCTTGCGTTTTCTTTCTTTAGTTAAGCCTTGAGGTGCAGAGCACGGCCGCAGTAATGCTAAATTTTAAAGTGCGCAAAATTTTCAAAGGGTTTTTTTTTTGTGACTTTTGATTTCGTTTTCCGATGAAAGAAAAAGGAAGGGACAAAAGAAGAAAGCATATTACAAATTTTAAAATATTTTATTTCCGGTTAAAAAAAGGACATGAAAAATGCCATATTATGCATTTAAAGAAAAATTGGTTTTTCTTTTCTCATATTGTTCTTAAATATTTTTGAAACTAATCACATTATTTAAAAATCACGTTAAAATATATAACTTTTGAAAGAGTTTCTTACGCATTTATTATTATTATTCTATGATAATATCATGCATAATTCTGATTTTAATGATAACAAGCTCAAAAAAAAGTCCTTGCCTCAAAAGAAAAAAGTTTGGTTTTTAATATAATAAGAAAAACGTAGACATTTCATTTTTATTTCTCTTTTTACTTGACAACAACAAAATACAGTTTCCCGGTATTTCCCAGTATTTCTTTTTTCTCTTAAATACAAAGTATCAATACAAAAAAATTGAATGCTATGCAGAAAATCAAACATGATCGAAATGCGCGGATTTTGTCACACGCGCTTATGAATCCCGTTCCACACGTGTATACGCTTTCGTACTTGACATACAAGTTTTGTCTCTTTATTTTGAAGCTGTATTTTTAGACTACTTTCAATTCATTTTATGAAATTCTGCAAAATATTCAAATTTTCTTAATTCTGTCCACCAATTTTTATGTGAAGAATATTATTATACACTATTTGAGCAAGTAGTTTTTTAAAAGTTATTGAAGACAGGTGAAGTCAGTTATGTCAGGTAAAATGAACTCCAGTACATAACGTATTTTTTTTCTTAATGCGCAGTATCCTTACAATTATCAATTTCAATTAATGCCCGGTGAGCTAACAATCTTTCTAAGCGACGTGAAACGATCCCTTTTTAAAAAATTTATTTACTCTTAGAATAAACTTTTAAAATATATTAAAACATTTGGAGTTATTTACTGCTTACGAAAGACAATAAACTATATTGCAGTCAATATATCCAAGCCTTTTATACTTTGAGTTATTATTTTATTTCCCTCATTATTTTTTTTCATCAATACATATTTCAAACGTATTTTTTTGTACAAAAATTCAGAATTTAATGGCCAGAATTGTATACTTTATATAATAACTCAGTAATATATAAAGTATATCAATTTAATATTGTACTTTAAAGTATATACTTTAAAGAAATATACTTTATATAAATTCAGTTCTATTTGTCATAGGAATCAAGAACGAAACAATTTGGAATGCTGATAGATATCAATGAATAAACTTAAAAATGTCAGTCCTTTCAAAATTAGGAGCTATAGTCTTAATTCATTCGGAAATGATTTTTATTCACAAATAAATTTCTTTCCAAATTGCATATAATTAATTAGTAGTACTTTAATTTATTCATCGTTGATATTTTCTAATAGCTTATTTTAATAAAGAAATTGTATGACGGTTTCTTTGAAAAAATAAATTATTATTTTTCCAAATCATAAATCACAACTTTTTAAAACAGATCTTTTTCTACAATCATTTTGTGATGACAGTCAGAAAGATAATTGTTCTTTCATAATAAAATACGTGCTTCCAAAGAAAACTGAATGCAAAAATGCCAGAAGATAAAGTTAAACATTTTTAAAAATTAATAGAAAAACGAAATTATTATATAGTATTCATTAGGATAACAGAATTAATTGTCAAAAACTTTCAAGTATTAATTAAAATATATTTAAGAAAGAATCTTATCTCAAAAATGATCTTCCGAAGAATTTATCTTTTCTTTAAATCTTTCTTAGAGTCTTCTAGTGAAAGAGGAGTTTCAAGAAAGCACTTAGATATGGAAGGTAAGGGAGAGGGATAACATTAATAACATTTTTACAAATGATTCCACTTAAATAAATTTTTTTGTAATAAAAATAACAATAACAGACACTTTAAAAGGTTTAAACAGCTATGTCTGTACAGTTTAACTCATTTATTCGTATCGACTGAAAATTAAAAGTACACTTTTAATTATATTTTTAATACCTTTTTTTTATTAAAACAATTTCTTAAATGCATATTATTCCATCCATTCTCTTTTCGTGTTCTTGTAATATATTTTTTCACGTTAAAATGTTAACCAATACTGAATAATGATTTTTTTTTATTTTTAAACTGTGGAAAATAATATTTTAATAACATTTACTTATAGTTGATTTCTCTTGAATTAACCTAACGATTTTGGAAATCTAATTTTAGATACTATCTTTAGCTCCATTTCAAATGTCTGTGTGGCTTTTTTAACTCATTTTTTCTAATAAGTAATTTAATGAACTGTGACAAGTATCAAAATTAAATTAGAACTGAAATCTCTCTCTCTCTCATTTAATTTAAAACTTACGGTAGACATGACTTACATCAGAAGTACTAATTTGAATAGGTGGAGACATCTTCACAATTATTATATAAAATCGATGTTTTAGTAGCAGTAAATGGTAAGAATGAATAATAATAACATAAAACGAGAACAAATTGTTACTTTATCTCAGCGAAATTCTGTTCTATTTACAAGGTATCGGTATATTTTCTGATTCTTGAAAGCATGCATTACGAAATGTGTTTTAACGGATTTATAAAAGAATATTTTTTTGGAAAATTATTTTTTTTAAATTTTATTATTAATTTGTCTTATTGACTAAAGAATAACTTTCCTTAATTTTTTTAAAAATAAAATAGGAATGTCTTACAGTTAGATGTGTCGAAATTTTTTTTCATATCTTCAGCTTTTGATTTTTATCTTTTATAATCATAAGATTAACCAATTCGCCTCTCTTAAGGTAGGGTCTTAACATACTAACTTGTTTATAAGAAAATGTTTTTGTCTTTTTTTTCTTCAAAACTCACAACATGATTAGTTTCGAATAATTGATTTTTTCTAAATCTTTTCAAAGATTTACATTCAATTGCTAATATATTTGGTTTACTCGTCGATACATCTAACACCAAATCATCTTCTAAGAAATCTTTTTAAATAGCTTTGCGATCATACCACATTTTCTTTTTGATTTAAAATTCAAACAGTTTACCTAAAGTCAGCTGTTTGCGCTGTCTTAACCGATTTGTCATTTAAAAAACTTATTCAACAAAATTATTTCGTTCACCTTCAAGCTTTATTTATTGTTCACATAATAATGTTACAAGAGATTAACCATAAACTAATTCGGAAAGTGTAAATTTAGTGTTTTCAAGTTTAACAGTTCTTGAACAAATTGAAGTGAAATAATTTCCATCCCATCTCGGGGGAGGATTCAGTGGGTGAAACTTTTAAAATTCTTTTGAATGTTCATTGAACTATTTCAACAGGATTGCTTTAATGATAAGACTGAGCTCCTAGTTACTTTTACTCCAAATTATTCTATAGTGTGCAGATAGATGACTCAAAAGTGAACTTCTTTGAACAGTTTATATTCCTTTTGTGAACCCATTCAGCTAAATATTTGCAATATAGCTTCACATATTTATGTTAATTCTATATTAAAAACGACACAGAATCCTGATATTTTGAAGTTAAACAAATAGCTAAAATCAAATATTGATTTCCATTAGGAATTGTAGGTATGCATTAGAGTTTATTTTTGAAAATGGTTCTGAAAATATGGGTACTAATCTCAAAAGAGGGTTTTTTTTCATAAAATCTTTCCCCTTTTTAACATTTACCATTGGTTTTATTATATTCTCTTATCTATTTATAGCATTTAGGTCCATAAAAATGTCTTAATTATTTAGTTTTATGGATGCCTAAATGTGTCTAGAAATTCTATTTAATGCATATTAATTTTATTTGATTATTCTATTTTTTAAAAAAACAAAACAATAAATGTTCTTTTATTTTTCTTTTAATAAAATTTCATTTTGCAAACAATTCGTTTTCTTTTATTTTGACAATTGGTTTGCATAAATTCTAATTTTAGTTTAGTTTTTGAAGTTTTGTTTTGATGTTGAGATTCAATAAACTCCTTACAATTAGATTGTAATGTCTCCCTTTCCTTATGTTTATCAACTTGAGTTAAAATATATAATTATCGTCTTCAATATGCAGCCGTTATTATAACTTTTCCATTTTGGCTCTTTTTCGATCTGTAATTCCCTTTGTTTGAGATCGAATCAAAACTGCAGTTGACATATTTAAATTAAAGAAGGATTTATCTTTAACTAATTGACCAGCTTCGCTATTTAATACATGTCTAATGGAATCATTTCTAATAGTAATCTCTTCTGTTTTATATGGCAAATTCCCAATTATTTTCAATTTATGATAAACAGAAGGAACATTAAATAGTCATTTAAAATAGATTATACCTTACAAACATTTTATTATCCTACACACTTTTAAGGAATAACATCCACTATTACTCCTGAGTCCCGAAAAAATAGTTATTTTGAAACATTAAATAATTATTTAATAGTAAATGTATCTAATAAGTCATTATTTAAAGATACGTAAAGATTTTTCATAAAGATAATAAAGATCATAAAGATTTTTCCTTTAAATTTTAAAGATGGCATAGGGGTTTTTAGTACTTGAATGACCCAAACTGAAAACATCGTAATCGAATATCTTTTGTCTTAAAAATACCTTGAAAAGATACTTGAATATATCTTTTTCTTTGAATATTTCTCTTTGAATATTCTCTCTCTTGAAATTTTCTGCTAATGGCAATCATTCCATTTATCAAAATGTTTTCAATGAGGAGAATGCTTTATTTTTTTAAAGAATTTTCATATCAGGACTTAAATGGTCTTTAGATAGTTCTCTTTGTTTGAGTTTCATAATTTTAAATTTTATCGCTTTTCTTAAACCTTCCAAATCTTCAATTTTCATAAACCATCATAAAAGATGAAAATATATTTGTCCAATCATCCATACAATGCTCCTTATAATCAATATAGTTACGTTTAATAATTTGATAAACCAACATGAGGCACTTAAGTGTTTCAAATACTTTTATGTTTGGTTCTTCCATCTAAAATAATTCCTTATTTCGGCAAAAAAATCCTTACCAAGAATCAGAAGAATCATTCAGGAACTTTTCTGTGTTTATTAAATAACTGCTGGAATTTCTCATACTTAATTCAAATACAGACCATGAAGTTTTTATATACTCGTACTTTTTTGCGTAATTTTCTGATTTTCTGTCAATAAGTTGAGCAATGTAACGAGGTAACAATGAAGTTAGCCTAACCACTTGGTCTTAAGCAGATATATTTATATTTTTAGTTTCACGCTTAAATATATATAGTGCCAGAAAGGAATATTTTTCATCTTCTTTGATTTAAACGTGACAAAGCATCGTCCATTCTGATTTTTACAGATTAATTAGGCAACTGCATAAATTCAACAGACTGTGTCCTAACGTGTCACTCTTCTCATTTTTATAAATCAAAGACTATAACTTGGGCGTTGACTCATTTTTGACAAACTTTTTTTTCCGCGATCTCTTTCCCTCTCTGCTTCTTTATAAAAAAAAACTTCTTATTTTACTAGTCTTTCTTTAGTGATTCACGCGTAAATTCCTTATCATAACCGTGAAATTGAGAAATCAATTTAAGCAACTGAGCACAACTAGGGACCTTTGAATTTTTTTTTACAATTAATCCCAATTCGTCTGCCAATGCTTCAAAATTAAGTTTTTTTTTTATTTCAGACTAAGAATACAATACTAAACATGTTACCTTTAATCCGAAACTTTCCTTCTCAAAATTTCAATATTTGCGACCCAATGTTCAATTATTATTTCACCCAAAATAATAACAATATATTGAATTTAATAATAATACCCCTTGACGGGGTAAAGCTGAAATACGCCTTTAAGCATTTAAATGCCGCCTTTAAACATTTATAATAAAATTATAAATGCTTATATAAAAGTCCCGTGCTCTTCCCCGGACGTATATATACGTCTTTCCGAAGTACGATATTTTCTGTGCACTGCTATTCATAAAACTATTCCGAAGACTTTTGAGTACAATACCTTGAAAGGGTTTGCGACAGATTTACTTATTTCAGAAAATTTGCATATTTATTCCTTTTATAACCCCGCCCCCAAAACACCCTTGGCACTGGCCTACGTAGTGAAAAGCGGTTGGATTGCGGATCGAATCGCGTAGTTTTTAATTGGCATTTAAGGGATTAATTATAAATCGTACAAATTATCAAGATAAGTGTTAATTGTTGTATATAATTTTGTACATGACAAGACCTTGGGGTCACTGTTAATTATTCAACTTTTTCTTAACTTATTAGTTAATAATTATAAAATGCATTGCGCAGTACTGATATATTTATGAGTGTAATATATCTGTGTAAATGTGTATTATATTTTTTATTATGTCAGAATATATATTATTTGTTATTTTGTTTAAATAATTAATATGTTTTAAAAAATAATCTTTTGTTTTCGACTTCCCAATATACTCGCGCGCCCCTCTCGTAGGATTATCCCTTCTCCCCAGGCGGGGAGCGCCCCACACTTTGAGAAACCCTGCTTTGATCGACTGTTCTTTAAACCATAATCAAACAAATTCCAATTATATCAAGATTTATAAGCTTAATTGATTCACTTGTCAACTCAGACAAAATATCTTCGTATATATTTAAATACTGGAATAAATTCAAATAATATTTATTAAATATGGTATATAAGAAATGAATAAATGACATCATATAGGTATGTATATAATGATTTTCTCAAATAAAATCGAGAGTAAATGGAACAGAAAAATTGATTTTTTGCAAGAGATATATAACTGCAAAGAGTATAAACAAGATTATGATCATTTTTTTAAAAATTTTAATTGCAATTTGGATTGTTTCATCTTTGATTTATTCATTTTTTTCCATCCATCAAAGCTTAGTTTTGTTATATGTCTTACTATATATATGTCTTTTAACACACAGTTTGCATAAATTTCATTTTTTAACTCTTTGTCCATCTCACACTCATTTGACCTTCGAATTATAAAACTATTTCCATATGTAAAATAATAATAATAATAATAATTTATATCATTTTACCATAATATAAAGAATACTTATTTAGAACAATTACTTGTTGGTTTAATAATAGTTACATTTTTGTATGAAGTTACCAATCTTATTTCATATTTTAATTTAGGAACAGGAGCAGCATTGCTCCTTTTCAGTTTAAATTATGAAAGAAACAACGAATGACGTTAAATATATCCTTTCGAAAATAATATCCAAACAAATTCCTTCCCAAAACATTGTTACTCTCATTTATACTACATTACTTTTCAAAGAGTGAAGTGAAGTTCATTATAATAAATTTTAAATATCATCATTCTTAGTTCAATTTGAAAAGAATATTATAAAGAATATTCGAAAGAAGAGCTGTATTTTTGAAATTACTATTGTATATGGGTACAAAAAAGTATTCGGATACAAAACAATTTTTGCATTTGTGAAATTTTAATGACCTTAGAAAATATATAAATTATGTTTTGCTTAGTTTTAATTTTAAATGTCTTTTATCTAAGAAAATGTCGGTACAAAGACGTATTAAAATTCGGGAAAACAATACAGACTACTTAACAATGAACAATTTTATTCGTGATATTAATATTCAACATTTAAGTTTGGGGCAAATTTTATTTTCATTTATTCTACAATGCTCCATAAGTCTGCAATTGACATTTCCCCATTATTTCGAACACAAAGGGAAGTGATTTCTACAAAAGAGTAGCCTTTTATGTTATCGATTATCGAACAGAACTCCAAAATATTTGTAGGGAAATTAAACATGAAACTGCTTGAAAAATATTCCATGGCATTGTAAAATATGTTTATTGAATAATTAACATCCAAGCTAATTACTATTTAATTTATGACACTCGCCCATATGCAAAAATTTTTCAACAATATTTTTGCCGATAAAAAATACTGTACACACAGAACTCAATTTTAAAGCATTTTACATTTTTAATGAAAGTTTATTTAAAATATATCATTAATTTATTAGTACTTTATATGTGTTTTACTGATATTTTAAAGCAAATTAGTCATTTATACAAATTCTTTTTTAGATCATTATTATTTAGGCTTCGATTATTTCTTTCTTTCGAAAACACAATCGAATTTTAAAGTGTTATATTTTTTAAATATTTATCTTTTATATAAGTTTGATATATTAACTATATTTCTCCTACGTATTTTCAAAGAACATCTAATGTTTAAATTTCCAGAAAAAAGAACACTTTTGTTAACTATTTATTGATATTGTATGTGGAAATAATAATCATATAATTGAATAAAAATTCATTGATGAGTTATGTCCCAGATTTTAATTTTGTATTATAAAATACTTTTATTTTTAATATTACACATTTTTAACACAGCACAATAGCATTCATTTCTTCCAGAGAGAGCATTAAATCCTTCCGAGTTTTAAAGAAACACGTTTCGCAAGTATATATATTTGGATATTCTGGATAATGCAGGAAACTTTATTTTGATTAAATAGGATCGTAAATTTATGACGCATATAAATGGGCCATTTTTATTAAAACATGAACATAAATGCAAGGTGTTGCTCAATTATACCGACAATTTCAGAGGGGTGATAGTAGGCAGCATGGGTACGACAAATCCCCATAGAATATGGAATCTCAAGCCACATTTAGCCCTCAAAAAATCGCGATTAGATTAGCCTGTGAAGGACAATGAACCAGAGGAGGGGGCCAAGCAATTGCGGGGATTTGAAGCGCCCTCGTAGAGTTGAAGAAACCTGCACTTATGCAAATTTCCCACTTCTCCTGAGTTGTTACAAAAAAATAGCGGTCACTGTGCACCATGACATATGGTTCATGCATGTTGTTGCATCAGCATATTTTTCGATTGCGATGTGTAACCACCTCCACATTACATTCCCATGAAGTGGATTGAACATGCTGGCCCCGCTGTTTTGCCCCCACGCTTCTCCAACCATAATCCTTTAGATTTCTTCTTCCGGAGTCGCTTCAAATCGCTTGTGTATGATTTACGGCAATTACTGATGATGTAATGACACGCATTGTCGTTACTTCATCTAACGTCGCCAGCAGATTGGATTTGTTTGAACGCGTCAAACAACTCTTCGTCCATTGGTGTCGGCTGTGCTATTACTTCCGTGGCCATAAAATTGAACATTTACTAAGGCAATAAATTGTCGAAGGGTTTCTAATGTTGAACTGTGGACCATTGCTCGTATTGTCAACCTGCTCTACGTCTAATAAATGTATTCCTTATCTCTTATTGCATCTTTTCATTCCACTCAGCATCACGCACTTTATGACTGATTTTGCGAATTACTCTGACTAAACGTGGTTTGTGACATTATGTTCTACGGTGATTTGTCGTCTCAAAGCTCCCTACTATCATCCCTCGTAATTTACAGGTTGAATTTGGCAACAACCTTGTATTTTTTGCTACCTTGGTGCTTCAATTTACTTCCGACTGAAGGCAACATTTTGAATTATTCCTACAATTAATTAAAAAGAGATTTTTAAAAATTTTTATTGAGAATTTTGCGGAAAATTTTCATCAAAACATGGTTTTTTTTACCTGAAAAGTTATTCTACTCTTATAGAAATATGTTCATTAATGAATTTTTTAGATTAACACTATATGAATCCATATTTAAGTAACTTTACAAAAAGAACTAAGAAAAGCAAGTAGTCTCCTCTAGTTTTCCTAAAAAACTAAAGGAGATATACATAAATATACAAGTTATTCATTTTGGTTCAACGGTGAAAAAAATATCTCGAAAAAGAATATATAATAGTACAATACTTCTTTTTAAAAGAAAAATTTTATATATTTGAAATATTTGGCATTTTATTTTTGAAATTCCTTTTCATAGAATAGTCAGAATGACCAATCCTATCTGCAATACATAAGAAAATATGGAAGATGTGAATCAATTTTTTATCCTATTTTCTGAAATACTGAGAAAACCCTTTCCAGACCATTGGAAAGATATAAAGGCTTTTTCCAGAAGAAAATAAAGTCTTCGAAGATTTACAATCAAAACGGGAGAGCAACTGATCAAAATAGAATAAAACATGAATTAAGAAATCAATAGGTATTTTATTGCAAATCTGATCTCCTGAATATGTTTTATACTGTATTTTCGATTTTTACTAGAATATTCCCTGCACAAACATGTGGAATATTTTAAATTAAATGTAAAGGGAAAAAGTTATGTGCATATAAACAGAGCTTTGAAAACATGTTATATAATTTAAACTGTTTGTATATTATTCATCTTAATTATTGAATAAATTATGTTAATGAACTATATGAGTAATGCTTATAGTGCTACAATAAAATAGTGCAAGAAATCTGTAAACATTTTGTTTGTTTTATTGTTTATTTTATGTTCTGGATTTTTTTATGTCTTTAAAAAAATGAAAGGAATTTACTTATGAAAAGAGGCTCTAATTCTTCTGTTAAAAAAAAACATTTCTAATTAAACGTTAATTAACTGCAGATATCAAAAAATATATACTAGATGGGGTTACACTTGACCTTTTATCAAAGATAAAAATAAATTTGAAGGACTATTGTGCATAAAAATATTGCCAATTATTTAAGTAATGATTTTAATAAGAAACAAATAAATGTATTTTACTTCTTTTATATTTTTAATACAAATTTTCTTCAATTATCAAGAGAAATCTTATAATACATTTATGACAATTTCTAACTTCAGCACCTTACAGAACAAGAAAAAATGTCTTTAAATTCATCAGACAAACAATGTAAAACGTAAAGGCAAAATGTTTGAAATAATTATTGTATAACTAACATTCAACTTGCAAGACAGGAAAATTATTGTATTTTGTATAATTGCAATACTAGTCAATGTTATCATAGCAATTGTACAAAACAATAGCTTTTTTCATAGAATGCGGTGTGACATGACAGCGTAGTGTATGAAAAAGGCTTTGGATATCCTCTTGGAGTATATTAGTCCTCATATTGTCAAAGTTCATCGGACTTTGCTGTAAGAACGTTTACAGACCATCATCACACGAGTGAGATGATTCATCCACAGAACGGGAAAAACAAGAAAAGGGTGAAAGAATAAGACACCAGATTTCAAAAGTTCCCGTATATTGTTGTGGCTATTTAATGGGTCAGTGATATGTATTGGGGGGGGGGAGGAGTAAAATCTAATTGCACTCCTAAATATAACCTATTCGGTTTTGTATCACATGTGATACAAAAGATGTGAAGGCTGTACAGAAAAAAAAATTGAGATTGGTTGTATCACATAAAATATATATAATGTGAAATACCTCATATTATTACCTCCTTGAGTCAACACATGGCAATACCTGCCAATGATAGCGATTTCTAGTAGCGTCTTTGAATCAAAAAAAGATGCGTGCACGAAGAAAATATTTTTTTTTCTTATTTATATTTACATATTAAACTGTTTTTAGAATATGCTTTTTCTTTGTATATGTTCACTTTACTAGTTAACAGCAAAAAAAGACATTTTAAAGAAATATTAATGCATAATAACATGTGAAATTTGTTTGTTTCATTTGTGATACAATGGGACCCAATCACTTATGAACATACTTTTTAAGTCAATTTTGCTTTAATATTTAGTTATATTTTGGAGGGATTTGAAGATTGGTAGAGGTATTTCTTGATTTAAAATCTTTAGTTAAGGTGTTTGCTTTTCATTTTTACCTATTTTTTCTGATAATATTTTATTTAATAAGTATTTTTAATGAAATATTTGACACCAGATGAAATTTTAGAGGTAATGAATCGCGATGATTCTGATTTGCGTTCAATTTGAGGAATGAGAAGTGCTCTCGGCCTTCACAACTGTATAATGTACAGACTGATAGATTTTTTTATGCTTTACAACTACTAAAAATGGTTTCAAAGCATTTCATGAAATAAAAAAAATAATGTTATTGTAATAATACTACTAATGTGAACCTAAAACGCCAATTAAAACTTAATTTTCATGTTGAATTTATGAATTGTATATATTATGGGATTAAACACTAAGATTAAATTAATTACTTCAATCTTGCTTAATGCAGAAAAAAATTGTGATTGTGTGTGTGTAGTTTCTTGTTCCTATGTATCACATATGTGATACAAACCCCCAAATTCTATAAATTAAAACAAAATTATTGCACTTTTATACATCAGATTGATCCAAACAACTATTGAAGTACCTATTACAAAATATCAAGCTTTTATTTTTGCCTCAAGTCTGAGGAGGTTATTAAGAAGAAAAAAATGTATTTTGCTTTTTTTATAATTTTCATACAAATTTTCTTCAATTATCAAAAGAAATCTTATAATACATTAATGACAATTTCTAACTTCAGCACCTTACGGAACAAGACAAATGTCATTTAAATTCATCAGACAAACAATATAAAATATAAAAGTAAAATATTTGAAAACAATTATTGTATTGTACCATTGAACTGGCAGGACAGGAAAAATATTGTATTTTGTGTAATTGCAATACTGGTCAATACTAGCTTAGCAATTACACAAAACGATAGAATTTTATAGAATGCGGTTCGACATGACAGCATAGTGTATGAAAAAGGCTTTCGATGTCCTCTTGGAGAATATTAGTCCTCATACTGCCTAAGTGTATCGGCCGTTGCAGTAGGATTTTGCTGATGAATCATTTACAGACCATCATCCCACAAGGAAGATGATCCATCTACAGAACCAGAAAAACTAGAAAACAGTGAAAGAATGAGACATCAGATTTCAAAATCCCCCTATATTGTTGTGGCATTTGAATGGGCCAGAAGTAATGGGAAGTAAAGTATAATTGCATCCAAAACATAAGAACAGGTGAAGAGGCAATATGCACTCATGAAAAAAAATTAGCACACCAAGAAATAATTGCAGGATTGTAACGCAACTTGTAATGAAATACATGTCGGGGGGATATACACATGATTAGAAATGCAGCCTGATTGTGAATTATGTATAGCCGATAGGGGGCGTTTAACGTCGTTCTCCATGGTGTATAAAACAGGTAACCAAAGTTTGTTTGAGTGTGCGGAATTGTTTACAAGTTCTGAGGTAGACAGGTCATTACACCATTTTCGAAGACAATATGAGTATATGTCGCAATTTGAGAGGAGGAGAATCATTGGCATGATGGAAGCAGGGTAGTCAGCTAATCAAGTAGATCGTCAATTAGGCCACTCTAATTCTGATGTGAGGAGGTGTTGGGACCAGTGGATCCAAGAGATTCATTTACACGAAGACCAGGTTCAGGCACCCTCGACAGACCAGTCGGCGAGAAGACCGCCACATCGTAAGAAATGCACGCGAACAGCCAACTGCTTTATCGGCCGCAATCCAGACAGAAGGTGCACAGGTGGCACCTTCACTAAGGGCCTATGTGTCTTCACGAACCTTACGAAGGCGCTTGTCTGAAGGACATTTGGGATAGCGGCCCCATTTCGTGTGCTGTCCTTAACGTTTAGACTGGTGTCACATACGAGGACTCTGGACTGAAGGGGAATTGAACCAGGTCATCTTTAGCGACGAATCCAGAATCAATCTCAGCATTGATGACAATCGTGTTAGTGTGTGGAGACCCCGTAATGAACGCCTCAATCCTGACTTCGCTTTACAGTGGTATGATAGTATGGGGTACCATTGCCTACAATACACGGTGATCCCCAGTATTAATCCGTGCTCCATGACAGCCCAGCGGTACGTCCATGACATCTTGCAACCACATGTGTTGCCACTTGCAACGGCTCCCAGGAGCCATTTTCAACCAGACAATGCTTGGTCTTGCACGGCAAGCGAGTCACAAGACTATATCCACACTGTTACTACCCTTCCTTGGCCTGCCGATCTCCAGATTTGTCTTCAATCGAGCATATCTGGGATCTTTTGGATGGCGAGTTGGGCATCCCACGAGTTTGAACGAACTAAAGGCAATGTTACGGCAAATATGGAACGAAATATCTCAAGACATCATACAGAACTTGTATGCCTCAATGCCTGATCGTATCGCATCGTGCATTCGCGCTACGGGGGGTTCAACAGGGTATTAAATCCTCCGTTCTTTTGCCTTTTTCTCTGAAATAAATGATCATTTTTCTTTGATTTTCTAATAATTTACTTATATCAAAAGTGTCATTATGTATGTAAAATTTCGTTTCATTCTGGTGACTCCTTCTTGGTGCGCTAATTTTTTTGTCCATGAGTGTATATCGCAATATACTGCCCGTGGTAACGACTAGACTAGTTACAAATATAGTTGTTCAATCAGATTTTTTTTCTGAAAAAAAATTATGTATTCATTTGTGCTTTATTCATACCATTCGCTTGCAAACACCTTGAGTTCAAGACAATGCTTTCTAGTGCACATGCAAATCCTAGATATCTGGGGATACATACCTTGATGTTACAACGCACATTTCGTTTTCCCTTTTGACGCTGACTAAGGCACTAAAGTTCGTAAAACTATTTTTGGTTTTTATTTTTACTTTCATCGTCATTGAATTTCAACGGAAGTGATCCTGTATGAGAAAATTTGCCAGAAACCAACGAATACGACATTGACTCGGATACAGATTTATCTATTCGTGATGAAGAAGATGAAGAAATGGAACAAAAAGGACAATACTCTTGTGCAACTCATGTGGAAAAGCGTTTTGTTCCAAGGAAAATTCCCAGTAATTACACAAATATTTGTATTTTTAATTCTTATTTTCTTTTTTTTTTTCAAATTTTTGAAACACAGACATTTTGTAGCTTAACTTTTGTAACTTTAACAAATAAAATAAAAGAAAATCTACCTTATAAGGTTGCCTGTTACACAGGATGTACACAAAAATAAGCGATGTATATACATGAGGTTACAATTTTTATTTTGCAAGAAAACAAAGCAAAACCACATTCGAAACAAAATACTTGGATTTACATATTAGAAAAACGATTATTAAATCTAATGTTTTTAATGTAGTAGAAATCTCATTTCACAATTCAAAGAAAAAGAAATTCATTTTTTAACATTATCTCTTTAATCCTTTCAGAGTCACTACCTTCTTTAAAAAAGAAAGAAAAATTATGACTTTTGAATGTTTACAGGGAAATTATTGTATCCACAAATTACCTATTTTCCCAGTTCTTGTAAGGTAATTATTTAATACTGCATCAAGTAATATTTTAAAAGAAAAAAAATGCATTTCTCATTCCTATTTATCCAAGAATTCATTATTTCCTCAGTTTTCACAAAGATACTAATTAATAATCGAATTTAATAATAATCTCCAGAGATTGTTAAAAGCAAATACTTGGGCTCTTTTTTGTCTACTTATAAATTGTTCCCTGCCTACTCAGTTCTTGTCGCTATTTATAATAATTGCGCCTCAAAATAATTTACAAAGCCTGGAAACCGTAAATAATTAAATATAAACCATCACATTTGTTATTTGCTATCTCAGATGAATATTATTAGAGATAATATTTAAATAACAATCTTGACAAGATTGGAAAATAGTAAAATCATGGAACAGCTGAAAAAAGTAATAAAATTTTTATCTTTGTGATTATTATTATTTAAATACATATATGCATTTATTGAAACTTGAATAGTGCTTACCGAGCATGAGAAGCCGTATCATTTTATTCCACCAAAGGATCCTGTAGCATTTGACGAAGAGTTCTCAGGGGAGATTCACTCAATGAAGAAAGAATTCACCGTCGGGATTTTTCTAGTCACTTCTGGTAATCGACATTTTGCGTCCCTTACATAGCTGCGACTTCAGAGTGTCAGAGCTCGAAATAAGTAACAGGATAAAAGCTTTAGATCAACCATGGTTCTTTAGATACCAAAAAAAGGAATTAACTAGTTTTTTTTTATTTGAATCTTTGTTTGTGTTTTGTGGCTGAAAAACAATCTAATGTAATAAAAGTTGCCTTCAAAGACAGTTATTGTTTCGAATTAGTTGCTACGTCCTGCATTTTTAGAAGAATCTAGGTGTATTAATGAATTGGAAAAGAAGAAAAGATAATTTATGTCGCAATTCACCCCAAAAAGTGATAAAATCGTGCTAAATATAAAATAATTTTAGATTTTCAAACAATAAAAATCATAATGTTAATTTTAATAACTGTTGAATGTGACGAGACTATGCCTAATCCCTTTTGTTAAGTCCCATTGTTTCATTAAACTTCTTCTAGTAGATTTCAGTGCAACATTACTATTACAGTAGATTTCTTGTATTAAGTATTGTATTTCATTGTATGTACAATCCATTATACTAAGTAACATTTTTCATATAAAAAAATACAAGCATTCTGATAGCTGCTCTTTTATTAGTCTAGCTAGACTCACAGGCATTAAGAGATTTTGTAAGCCAGTTAAAATATTTAGATATCAGCTCTCGAATGTTGTCTTTATCCCTTGATTATTATTGTCGTATTTATAGTTGATAACATATTACAATTGATTATATTCAAAAAGACAAAAATCTTTCAAACAGGCATTGTTTAAATGCTATTTGAAAATGAGCTTGTTTTTTCAGTTTGAATATCATTACATGTATACTATTATTATTTACACATAAAATTGATGAAAACTAGTATAGTGTTGTACATAAAATGCACTCTTTTGAATAAAAGACGATACAACCGGGAATAATCTGTGTATTCATGCACTTAATGAAAAAAATATGCAAATGAGATTTACCTTTGGTCTACAATGACTGGCCAAGGGGAGTTCCAACGCATTACAAAGGAGCATACGAATGGTTCACTGAGAAGATTCCAATACTAAGGGTTACCTCTTATGAAAAATACGTTCATTTGGCCCTCTTAAATTGTGACAATGTCTCGCAGGTGGATTCGAAACATTGCGCATGACTGTCTGTCTTCCTTACACATTGCCAAGCATGTTAGCAAAGGTGCTGGGCGCATTTGGCCTGAAATCTCTGAGTAAAGAAACTTTATTTTCAATGATGAGTCCAGCTTCAAGATCAGTCCTATAATCAGAGATGTTTCTGCAGAGTCCCAGGACAGCTGTTGAATAAGCACATGACTGTCGTCTGTCACACATTCTGACACTCAAAAAAGCTATAGTATGAGTTCCCCTTTCCTGTCCTTGTCGAACCCCATTCGTTGACTTCCGCATCGCCTTTACAGCACGAATGACGTAGATTGGATTACACTCCCGTGCTGTACGCGAACCCCTGGGCTTACATCTCAATAGGATAATTCCCAACTAGATAAAGAACTTCTTATAATTTTTGTCATTATGCTTCTTCACTTCCCTAGAAAGCAAAAATTCCGAGTATTTTCTTAATAGACCCCATTTCGCTTTCTTAGCACATTTGCAAGCCTTCTTACATATTCCCGAAATAACTCTCCAACTGGAACGTTTATGATAAAAAATTCTAAGGGTCAGCAATCTATGGCACGTGGTACAATGCTCAGTGGCACCCTTTACAACTCTGCAAATTTATCAATTCTTAAATGGAGGGAAGTTGATAAATATGTGATGGACTTTATTTAGCAAACATCTTCAGAATTATGGACTTTTACGGAATTACTAAAAAAATCTGGAAGATAACTCTAAAGAGAAATTTATAGCTATTTTGTAAATTATTGGAGAGATTTAATTGTTTAAAAAGAAATATTGCATGGGTATTTACGTATTCTCGCAACAATCACCTACGTTCAGGATAACTCGCCAAGTTTGCAACCCCAATTTTGCATATATTATATGCGCTGAATTGGTAATCATGGGCTTCGTTTCATATTATGCCTTCGTTCATATATGTTTTATATTAAGTATTCTGCATGCGATGATATGTAAGTACCATTGCAGGTACTCTGCAATCTGCTTTGGTTTCTACATATTTAAGTAAAATAATCTTTCTTCATATGAAACATTTTTCGAGTTCATAAAGGAATGGTATAACAACAAAATGCTCAAAATCGCGTGAAATTGAAAATCGACATTGTACCCCTGACTTCGTATATATAAAAGTAGAGCGGTTCAAACTCTAGGTTCGTAATAAAATTTTAATTCATCTTTTTATTTAACTTTAATGAAGGGAAATACTAATATTTTACGTTGTATATTTCCTATTTTTATAAATATGTTTAAATATACTTAATTTATGTGAGCAATTTTTACTTTTGTTGGAGAAATAGTGAGGTTTTTTGCTGTTTAGTTATATGTTAAGAAATATATTTAAATGATGCAAAATGAATGTATGAAAAAGCTGTAAATCTAAAATATTCCCCTCTGTTCTGTAATTCTGCATGCATTTTAACGGGAATCAAATTCTTTTAAAAATGTCCCATGTATGGGACTGAACCACATTGATACATACGCTGGTGTCCAAAAGTTAAGCATAAATAGTAAAATGCGAAAAACATGGAGTAAATATTCGTAAAATTATTCCAAATTTCTTGCGGATATTAAATAGGTGAATAAAAAACATTGAGTTTATACAAAACTTTTCAGTCGACTACGTCCATCGCAAAACACCGGTGCATGCCCGAACGCGGAGAAACTGATTCATGCAGCATATGAAGTTCAAACAAGTTTCGTACAACTGCTGTGCGAAAGAACGTTGTTAAACATCAAACAAGGCGAATGATGGCACAAAGACGCCAATTGGGCATGTTTACGAAAGGAAAAACCGTTGGAATGCTGGAATCATCACGATCACAAACCGAAGAGTCTTGAATTCTGAATGCGGACCAGTCTGTGGTCTCAAGACTGTGACAGAGGTTTCAAAGAACGGAAGATGTTACCCGACAACCAGTATCAGGTCGATCTAGAGTCACAACCCCTCGCCACAACCGATATCTGGTAATAAGTGCGCGACGTCAGAGGGACAGTACTGCCAGAGCACTGGGTTTTCCCCTCACAGTCGCCACAGGAATACGAAATTCGAGACAAACTGTTTACAGGAAACTCAATCATGCTGGCCTGTAAGCCAGAAGACCAGCAGTTTGTATTCCCCTCACATCTGCACATAAACGCGTTTGTTTGAACTGGAGTTTGAAATATGAACATTGGAGTGTGTAAGAGTGGGTTAATGTGATGTTCAGTGACGAGTCCCGGTTTAGTCTGAGTAGTGATTCTCGGCGGGTAACGATATGGAGAGAACGTAGAACACGCTTTGAACCAAGAAACATAACGGAAAGACATCATTTTTTTCTATCAAGGGGTGTAATGGTATGAGCAGGCATCATGATGGACGGCCGCACAGACCTCCATTTCTTTGACACGGGGTCTGTGACCGCTCAAAGATACAGAGACGAAGTTCTTGAGCCTTATGTTCGCTTGTTTCGAGGTTCTGTAGGTCCTGACTTCATATTCATGAATGATAATGCTCCATGGCACCAAGCGGAGCAGATTGATGCCTTCCCTGAAACGGAAAACATCCAGCGCATGTCATGGCCGGCGAACTTATCTTATTTAAATCCTATCAAGCATGTATGGGATATGCTCGGGAGACAAATTGCAGCCCTTTCACACCCACCAAGCTCCGTTACAGAACTGAAAAGAGCTCTCCAAGAAGCTTGGAACCATTTGATCCCACAACTGATTCATCATCTCATAGTAAGTATGGTATATCTCTGTGCAACGTGCCTGGCTGTCAGAGGTGACCACACACCTTATTAGACTGCAGCATCAGTATTTTATTTAATGTTTTCTTTAATTTTTTCTTTAAAGTGTGAATCCTTGCTATGCTCAGTTTTCTTTCAAACTGCTACTTTGGATAATAAAATTAATTATTTTCATTGTTTTGATTTTCTTCCTTATTTTATAACCATTTTACAATCGCATATCTCTCTCATTTCCCTCCATTCTTATTTACAGTCCCTTCTTTATTCACATAATTATCAATTATGCTTAACTTTTGGACACCAGTGTTTGTAAAACGAAATTAATCACACCAAGGAACATTTTTCCACATGCACACCTTTCACTGACGGTAATCTTTATACCATTTTAAATTACTCTTCTCATTCTGAGGAGTGATGTTGTTTTGTTCCAAATCCCCTTGGAGCAGAAACGACTGCATCTAGTCAACTGGACCTTCCTGCATAAGAATGTCACAAGCCAGGTCTTGATCTACAAACAACTGTTCCAAGGAAATGTTCCAGCATTCCAGAAGAAAAAGAAGAGTCTATAGTTTGTGCTTTGTGAGTGACTGCACGACCATGAGTCCCAAGTTTCTTAACTCCAGATGATTGCTCCTGTTTCTAGCCTTAACGCCTAATAAGCTGTGGCACTCCTGAGTAATTACAACAAATGAGTGATTACTATTTGCATTACTACCCATTTCAGAACACGACAGCTGCTTTCAGCAATTGTTTTCAGCTAAAGTTGTTTTCGTTTTTCTTCAAATTTACTACATCTACGCTTCCTATTCACAATTACATCACGCACAGTAGATTTTGACTTCTATGGAATGTCCGAAATTTCAAGAACTAATTTAGTACAAAGGTCATATTCCACTATGAATATAATGCCATGATGAAAGTCTCTAAGCTCCTTTGACATACTCATTGCACCACAAACATATAAATATGACCTTACAAAACACTACGAACACTTTTATATCTTTCGGTTACGCATAAAATTATGTCAGTTGTCATATCCCATTTCTTTATATGGGTGCCCGAATACTTTAAGCTAAATAGTGTAACTATAACAATGGACTAGAAAAAGTTTTTGTTTTCCAATTGAAAAACATAAAACAAAAATCATGTTCTTAAAATTTTAGATTGATTAATATATTGTCCATTCATGCCGTACTTCAAATAAAGACTAGGACTATTACCAGTATGTATCTTAATTTGAAACCACAGCAAAATGTCGAGGATGACACCTGAGCAAGTTACAAACTACAACGCTGCACCAATATTCCAGCGTAGAAAGATTTTACGTGCATCAGTCCCTCTATACGGTTGATACTTTTTAGCTAAATGAGCAGTTGTGAATTCAAAAGCAAAATAGTTTTACATATATTTAAACTGAACTAAGCGCGGCCAATATGTCATTAACTTTTTTTCATTCTTTCAAATGGGGCTGGTGATTATCATTGCAGACCGAGTATATTCTCCGGGAACTGGTATCAATATTTAGTGTGGCACCATATAGGTGGACACCAATTACCACAACGTAATTTTGACTTGAAACTGCAGAAGGAATTCAATTTTTCCAAGGGCACCCAAGCCAAACAAGCCAGATGGAGATTTTAAATATGCTGCATAATCATACGACATGGGAGCTGTCGATTTTTTTACATCCTGAAAAACCACCGACTTGGTTAGTGTTGAGCCCGGAAGCTTGGGTGTACAAGGGCAGGGCCTAACCAACTACCGGCTATAAAATTTTTAAAGTGAAAGCAAACATCTTGTATGGAAAGCATTTGAGTTGTTTTACGGTGTCATTAGCAATAACTTTTAACTAAACCTTAAAAAATGAATTGAGAAAAACAAAACAAAACATGCTTAAACAATAATATATCTTCATAAGATAAATACTTAGTTGACATAAATTATTAAAAAAGGTTTTAAAGATAAGTTTAGTTGTATCTAGTTATATTGTCGTGTTGGATTATGAATAATTTTACAATGTTGTGGATTGTACCACAAAATATTAGACCTCCGGTATCAAAATTTAATTATTTAAAAAGTACAATCTCTCAAAATCGTTTACAGTATATAGATAATACAAATTTAACAATACAACGAATTAATAAAAATATAACACAATATAATTAATATAAATCAAACAATGTTTAAATACTTATAAAACGTAATGCAATTATTGTTTGCAATATCCCTGGAATTATATCTGCAAATACTTTCTAAAATTCCCGTAAAATAACTTTTAATCTTAAAACATTTCGCTAAATTTACAGTAGCCTTAATGAATTTCTTGCCGCTACATCAAGAATAATTAAGAACGAAGAGATGTAAAGCTCATAGAATCGCAAATATTCGCACCAGTTGCTATTCCTGTGTGATTTCTGGCCAATAAATTGAGAAAATCTAAGTAAACTGAATTCCTTATTTTCCAAAGGAAAATTTGCTTAAGCTAAAGGTGTTCATTAATATTTATAGTGAACAATCAGGACCCTAGAAATTGTAAAGCTCTTATAATCGTTCCTTATATGCTGCATCTCATATGGGATTTGATGTACCGACCATTAAATCTCAAGGAAAACCCAGTAAATTAAACTCTTTATTTTAACAAAATAACATTTAACTAGGCAGAAACAATTTATGCAACGAGAAGCTTTAAAGTAGTTCGAATAGATATTTAAGTTTCCGACAGTCATTTAGTTCATGTTAAGGTACCCGACTACCCTAAAACTGTGAATTTTGCCAAAAATTGACAATTTTTTAATGATTTTATTTTATGGACCATCTTATTAGCTTTATAGAAATACCAAGTTTATAGCTTTCCGTTTACTAGAACAAAAACTACAAGTGTTTTAGTAAAAGCAGATGTCATTACTTTAAGCAAGATGTCATACTTTAAAACACGTTTTACTCGAAATGTGATTTTTTGAAAATAATCAAACGGGGTCAGGCATTGTTAAAAAGTTTTGAGCATAGTTAACTGAAACTCTTTCTGAAAGTTATGTGTAATATAATATAATTGTTTTAACCTTCAGATTTATCAGTCACTGTTTTATTACAAAATTGATAGTCCCTTATGTGAATATAATCACTGTCTTTTTAAGCATTTTCATATAGTAACCGAGATAAAGTGCTCTAGTTTTTATAAAAAAGAAAATATCTCTTATTCTGAAGGTCATTTCAAAATTGAATAATATAGCAACACATTAGATTGAAAAAATTTAAAATTTGTTCATAAGCCTTTGGTGCAGAATGGACTGCGTTTATACTATTTTTTTTTGTCAATTTTTACCTATTTTTTTCCCATTTTGGTAATAATAATTTCTTTTCCTCTTCTTAATTTTAACACATTTTTCTTAAAATGCACTAAACAAATCTAAAAAAAAACAAAAAAAAATCCCCATACCTCCTTTTAAAAAAAAAATTGTCACAACCAGTCGGATACCTTAACTTCGCTTTTTATCAATATATTTGAAATATGACATAGATATTAAAAAACAATTAAGTGTATAATTTGCGTATCTGAGAAACTATCGGAGTATCTTGCTTAAAATTACATTGACAAAAAATGTAGGTAAAAAACAAATTTTTTTATTTAGTGATGCTCTTACACTAATAAAAAGACCCAGTAGCCGAGTGGTAGCATATCACGCTTCCACGCCACAGGTCCGAGGCTCTATCCTCGGGATAGGCAAGGTTGACTAAGCCTTTCATCCCTTCCGTGGGTCGATAAATGAGTACCAAGCTTGCTTGGGGGAATAAAACACTCCAGGTTTCGCTTCAGACTGACCACCTGATCGGGACAACTGCTCATGCACCTCAGCGCCCATTGGTCACGTATACTGAAACGGACACAGTAAGCTTTGGCTCTTATAGTTTGTTGCGCCACTGAGTTTGATACTAATGATAATTGTATTCAAACTAATTTCCTTCATGTTTGTTTTATATGACAGAATGGCTACAAAATAAATCTTTTTAAAAGACTTTGTGTGTATTCTGAATACTTTTTTTCTCTAATGGGGTTGCGGATTGGTATTTCTACCTTTGGGCAGACTTAGTACATTCCCAAGGATGGTTTAATTTTTAATGCTGCACCATATATGCGATACCAATTCCCACAAATAATTTTGGTACTCGCAGTTTGTTACCGATATTTTGTAAATGGCTATCAGTGACCTAAAACAAAAAGAAGAAGAGAGACAAAGAGAAATAGAATAAGATGAAACATTAAAACAAATAGAATTTGACGAACAGAAAAAAAATAATAAGATAACAGGAACTGTAGTTTGCAGGAGTCTAAGTTAAAACATTAATGGCAGGTGAGTCTCAAAACTCTGTTATTTCCGATGCTAAAAAGAAATTTAATCTACCAAATCTAGAGTTTCCATTGTTTATAGGTATATTAAGGACTGGATATACTTTTGGAGTCAATTTCAACATATTCATAATAATGAAGACCTTGCATCTGAAAATAAATTTCAGTATCTTAGTCCAACTTCCGTAAGTGGACCAAAGCTGTAGAAAATTTCCTGCCAACAGGAGCTAAGTACGCAAAAACAGTTGTTAGTCTAAAACCTCAGGTTTAGAAGAGATGAACTTTTGGTGGAGGTTTAGGCTAGAGAATTAATAAATTGTTACTTTCAGTCCAGATGCGAAAATCCCAATGATATCTCTGAATGATAAAATTGAATCGGATCTTAGAGCATTAGAGGCATTTGGAGTGACTACTGATAAATGTGCTACGATACTTTATCTTATGGTGGAATCTTGTTTGCAAGAGGAGTTCTCGAAAGCATGGAACGGAAGTGTTTCTTCCGCATCCACAACTGAGGCTCAAGAACGGCTTACTAATTTGTTGACTTTGTGTAAAACTGATACTGAAGGGATAGAAGAATAAATTTAGCCATGGACTGTTACAATTTGGGTTCAAGTGAAAGTCACTAATCTCTTAAGAAAAGTTTACAGCATTTGACATCCAGGAGAGTGCCTAAATCTGCTAATCTACTTACAACCACTTCAAAAGATGTGACGGTTCTATCCGCGGCTATACTAACACCTTGGGGACCATTCTGGAGAAAAATAATTGATTCAACCAACTTTCGCCGATCAAGAAAGCGTGATTATGTAAATGAAGTATATTATATAAATTTTGTTTTCGCGAGTTTGGGGGTTGGCACGTTGAATTTGGCAAGTAGAAGTTAGCATAGAGTCTGAGAGTTAGTTTGTTAGTTGAAGATTGAAAAATAGTGGAATTAGTTAGAGGTCTTGGAGTTGTCCAGGAAAAAGATTACAGAGAGTGTATCCAACGACATTGATCAAGCCAATAGAAATCACCTGCAATTTTCCAGTGTAGGATCCGATGCAAAAAAGTACAGGTATTGTGAGCTTGTTAAGAAGAAGTTAGCTTATTAGTGTGCGACGTAGTTATATTCGAACGTATTTAACTGTCCTAGATTCAGTTGACGGTCTGTATTAGTATCCCCATGTTGTAGAATCTCACTTTCGCACTGTACTATCTAATCACCTACTTTAATTAGATTGGTATTGTGTCTGATTGATATTTGGAAATAATAAATTGATTAGATTGAAATCATATATGTAGACCATTCAGTTTCTACCACACACCTAGCCGGGTTTACAGGTAGACAAGGGGATTCAGATGTAAGCAGGAACCGACCGCTATCACAACCCAAACTCAGACTTTTTCTCTGCTGAAAAGAAAAGTTTAGCTGAAAGACAGGGCAATTTAAGAGAAAAGTAGTGTTGCTTTGCATGCCTGATGGCTGGGCATACAGTTCGTAAGAGCAAAATGTTTCTGAAATATGGTGTATGGAGTAAATAACATGTGCCGCTTATGTGTGAAAATCTAGATGCTTAAAATAGGGTACCAGATAAGGATAATGGAAAATGTACAAGCTCTGAAATCAACATGTCTAACATCTCTTACTTTCCACAGGTCCTTTTTCAGACCATGAAAATAAAACTGGTGTCAGATGTTAAAGAAGTCCAAGTCAGAGCAGTCACATATTCAGGAACCCAAAAGACGTATATTCAAAAAGTTTCGTTGAAGAAATGGGATACATTCCAGTGAGAAAAGAAATTCTAAAACATTCTTTATTTAGTGGACTTAACTTTGATAAATTTGAACTTACATGTTATAGAATCCGATAAAGAAACCCTTAAAATAGTGTAACTTGCAACATAGAAGCTTTGGATCAATTCTCTCTAGGCCAGTGCTCCTAAAACTTTTAGAGTTGGCCACCCAATTTTCAATCATAACTTTTATCACCCTCCCCACCCTCCCTATGCCATAATGTATAGAATGCAATAATTATGTACTTTGACGCTAAACCTACAATGCGATTTTAATTATAAACCGTACAAATTAAAAAGATAAGTATTAAATTTTGTATAAGTTACTTACAAATAATATATATTTTAAGTACAGTACTTCTAAGTAAGAGGAAAATTATTATGTTATTTCTCCTTTCTCAAATTTTTAAAATGGAACCGGTTGCAAAAAATGATATTTAAATAAGATTTATTTTCTCCATCATCATTTCTTTAAGTACAAATATCATTAGAAAAATAAGTCTAATCTGTGTTGTTCTACATAGGATGTGTAGAGTAATTGTGTTGTTTCCGATGTTTAAGGTATCCGAATACTTGCAAAAACATTTTTTTTGAACAAATGGAAATATGGGGATCTTTATTGTTGTTTTTAGATTTGTTTAGCTCATTTTAAGAAAAATATGCTAAAATTAAGAAGAGAAAAAGAAATTCTTATTACTAAAACAGGAAGAAATGAGTAAAAATTTAAAAAAATAACATAAATGCGGCCCATTCTGTACCAAAAGTTTATGAATAAATTTTCATTTATGTGTAGCTGTATTATTCATTTTTGAAATGAACTTCAGGATAACGATATTTTAATTTTTACAAAAACTAGAGCATTTTAACTTAGTTATTATATGAAATTGCATAAAAAAAACAGTGATTATATTGACATAAAGGACTGTAAATTTTGTAATAAAACAATGATTGATAAATCTGGGGGTCAAAACACTTCCATTATTATACAGAACATGCACAAAAAATTTCAGTTAATTATTTTCAAAACTTTTTTAGAGCAATCGCTGTCCTCGTTTGAGAATTTTCAACATACGAATACACATTTGAAGTAAAACGCGTTTTAAAATATGACATCTTGCTTAAAGTAATGGCATCTGCTTTTACTAAAACACTTGTAGTTTCTGTTCTAGTGAACAGAAAGTAATAAACTTGGTATTTTTATACAGCTAAGAAGATGGCAAATAAATATAATTGTAAAAAAATTAGTCAATTTTTGGCAAAATTCAAAGTTTTAGGGTAGTCGGGTACCTTAAGGCTAGAAGACTTCAAAATGTTTTAAGCCGGGAACAGGCGTGCTCTCAATACCAACGTTTTATGGGTGACTGAATCACCCTAATCCTTTTTTGAAAAATTATTTTTATTGTGCACGGTAAAAATCGTAATTCCAGAGGAAAATTTCAGAGATAATTTACTTACCTGCTTTCAAGGACTTTTCAATTTTTCTTTGATTATTTGAGAGAAAAAATTAAATCAAACTGAACTAAAATGCTTCAAATGTTCGTGACTTTAATAACGGACACAAATGGTGCCGGTTTAAGCTCATTTCTGGCCCTGGGCGCAGAAGATCTATGGGTGCTCTTGGTACTGTCAGATCCAAGGAAGGGCTCTGATCCGGTTAAATCCAGCTTATCTAGGTGCCCGCCCGAAGCGGATAAAACTACTGTGTACCCCCACGTGAATGCTCCTGAATTAGAAGTGTATTCAGTATAAAAATATGGATATAATTTCTAAAAAGAATTATGTCAAACGTTTTTCACTATGCTTTATACGTTTGAGAATAGTCAACAAAAAATCTTGGGCAATAATCCTTCAAAATGCTCTCTGTGCTTTTCCAAATATCATAACACTCTTTTACATGGAAAAAAGCTCAACAGAAATACATTATTTACAACTTCCCTAAATGAAAATAAACACATAAGAGAGGGAAATAAAAGAGTCTTCCTTTTCTTCCTGCAGGAAACGCACAGCATTTCAAGAATAATAATAGCGATGAATTTTTTTACCATCTTAGAATTTTTTTGATTCTGGGTCTGGTTTTTCTCTGAAAGAGTAGTATTTAAGGTTTAAAGAGAAAACATAATAAACAAATCTCTCATCTCGTAGGATTGCAGCAAATTAAACAAAATGTTTTTTTTATTTGGTTATAGGATCAAAAATAGCTTGTGTTGAAGCTTTTATTTTCTATGACAATATCGTCAGATGATATTAATAAATTATATCAATGTAAATGTGCGGGTTTTTTTTTGTTTTGTCAGAAAGTATTTTGTTTTACTTCATTTCCGTAAATTAATTTTTTTAAATCTTTTATTTTCGATATGCTCGCACCCTACAGTTTGAGAAACACTGCTATTGTGATATATTACACTTGTTAGTTCAGGTTCGTTGATTAAAGAGCTGCAAGAGATGAAGATAACATTGTCAGATGTAGGTATTGAGTTGCAGCTTGTTTAATTACTTCTTGGAGGAAACGTAATAAGAAAAATTCTGAAAGGTCAGCATAAAATATTAAGTAGTCGACCCGTAAGTATGGAAATTTTACTTGAAAGACAGTCCTTGAAAAACATTCATCATTAAGCAGTTCTGTGATATCAGCTTCCCTTTTAGTCAGAGAACTGGATATTTCTGAAATGTGTAAATGGGATTCCTTGGGGATATAAGATCTCTCAGAACAGAAAACAAAAGAAGAACTTCATGAGGCCTCAGTGGAGCATTTTTGAAGGCTGCCAAAGCTGATGAAGATCACCATTTCCTGGTTAACCAACCATGGCTGAATGTACATTTCCCTTTGCCAAACAATTTATATTTTGCACTCAAAAGGTTACTAGTGACATTTCGTAAGTTCAAGGCTGAGAATTTCTATAAAGAGTATATAAAAGTTTTAAAATAGGGGAAACTAGATGGCATCTTCAAAGAGCTTCCTGAAGAAGGAAATTACGTCATCATGCCACTATTTGCCCCATCGCCACGTGGAGGAGAGCAGCACTACTAAAATTAGGCCTGTGTTTAAAGCTTCTTCTAGACAAAAGGGATCTGCCAGTCTTAATGATTGTGTTAAAAAGGGATTAAATATGGTGGATTAAAGTCCTTCCATAGTAACAAGGTTTCGCTTGCACAAATTTGGTATAACAGCTGATATATGCAAAGCGTTTTTGTAAATTAGCCTTCATAAACAAAATAGAGAATTTCTACGATTTCTGTAGTATGGTGAAGAGATTGACAGCTCAAACATTACCGTCATCGAAAAATCGTCTTTGGTATTTCATGTAGTCCGTTTTTACTTATATCGACTATCCGATAACATTTAGAGAGGGAATTTGTTGACGCTATAATAGGAAATGGAAGATATCCTGAAAAGATTATCCCACAACTGATACTCAGCTTTTATGTGGATAACTGTTTAACTAGCTTAAAGAATGTGTCAGCGTTAAAACAGTTTATTGAAGTTGTCACAGAAATTATGGCTGAAAGTTGGATTTACCGAGGTGGGAGCTCATTAACCCATCAGAATCTATGAACATTCTGGGGATAATAAACATCTGTGGGCCAGACATTGTGATTCTTTTTCCATAAACATTCCTCATACGAAAGAAGGAATTAATCTAATCACAAAAAATAAGTTTTTTAGCTGCTTCGCGCAACAGTTTTGATATTATTGGTATAAATAGTCCCGTAATGCTGTGCCTGAAACTCTGATTGTATTGTCTAGCAGTGTAGTGCTGAAGTTAATTCGCAAACAGCATGTAAAAGGAAGGCATGCAGATTCTTCAATCTTACTTGCAAGATTTAGGGAAACGATTTGGATTCTTAAAGCTAAACAGTTGATTAAACAAGTTTCTTCTAAATGTGTGACGTGCAAGCTTTTCAGATCTAAGCCCGTTCAAGTTCCCTTTGCTCCTTTACCTAGATAAAAAGTTACACTAACAAACGACTTTGAAGCAACTGGTGTGAATTTTGTTAATCCTCTCTACCTAAAATCGAAAGCTAAAGTTCGGAACATTTTATTTACTTGTGCCATCTATAGAGTGGTCCATTTTGAATTGGTCCAATCACTCACCACAGATAATCTGTCCTTTTTAATGACTTTACATAGTAGAAGTGTCTGCTCAAACTGATGTTGATATCTTTAAAAGTGCTAAGCAAACTGTGTGTGACACTTATGTTTAGAACACTGGTACTTGTGAAGTGAGACACCATCCCAAAAATAGATCCGGAAAAAACATTAAAATCTCTCGACGATTAGCTGAGAACTTTTTTTAAAAAATTCCTTTAAATAAACTTTTCTTGCTATAAATTTTAAGTTTCAAAGTTCAAAATAAGTTTCACTTTGCAAGGTGTTAGTATGTTATAAAGTATAAAATAATTAATATCAATATTTAAATGTAGCTATAACCTCCCCTACAATTTCTATTTCCAGATAATAATTTGCTTTATTTATCTGATGTTTGAGTATGTAGTGAATCTAAATAGTTAATAAAGATAATATACTGAATAAAATTTTAATCTTAAAAATGAGCAAAATAGAACATAATCTCATTCAAATTTCACTTTATGCTCAAAATGTGTGGGGTTTTTTATTACCTTGTGTATACGCAAGAATTGAGAAATGTGTATTTTAGTTTAAATAAAAAAATATAAGAATTAGCATACAAATGTTTTTCTTTTCAGATTATCAGCTTCCTTATTTTACGAGTATTACGAACTAAAATAAGTTTTAATGCCATTCGGAGAATAAAAAGAAAGTATTTGTTCATATGATTTTTTTCGCTTGAGGTTAATAGGAAATAACATCGGAAATGAAAGTAAGTTATTACACTATCTTTTTCTTTATAAAATGTTTTTAGAATATAAGTATATCTTTAAAAAAATAAAGGAAATTTTATGTAAAAGAAGATTAAGATATAGATGGGTTTTTAGCATATGGTACATTAGGTACCACATTAGGTAGCACATTACGAAAATAGAATCCGATGATTTATTTTAATCTAGTCTAATATTTAATATATTTTTCTTTTTAATCCATGAGGTATAATGTCATTGTAAATGTTAAAAACATTATTATTGATCATCCCAATTTTCTTGCAAATGTTCTATTTTATAATGATCCTAAAGTTGAGAGAAAAATGAGCATAGTATAGGATTTTGTGCAAGGAAAATAATAAGCAAATCCAACGTTAAAACTTGCTCATAAAAAGACCTTTATAGAAAAAACGTAAATTAGATTTTTGTGTGTGTTTCTTGATGCATATGTTTTCAGGGAAAATTATTAATAAGAAATTTAATACAAAAACGTTGAATAAATCCAATGGAAAAAGCAAACTTTACATTAAAATTCTGAAAATTTAAAATAAAATATCATTGTTCTTCAGCAGTATTTTGCAAAAAGAACTATTATTCTCGCTAAAAATGCTTTGTTAATTTCTAATAAAGCAAAAATACTTTTTAGAATTATTTATCAGTCACAAAGTTATAAGAGAAAAAAATAAAGTGTCTGACAAAAAACCTTTATTAAAAACTGCCATGGTTAAGATAAATGAAAGGCTGGAATATTTTCCCGAAAACTCTTTTTCACACATTTTAAATTGAATTTCGAAGACATATTTAAATTTTTGTTAACATTTGGTATGTCAAAGCATATCTTATAATATTAGAAAGGGAAAAAATTGCTTCTTTATTAAGTGAAAAGGCTAAAACTATTTTAAATTGGAAAAGAATTATTAGTTAAAGTATGATCTTGTGTGATATATTAACTTACCAAGCTTGGAAATCAAAATGATATTATTTTGAGATAAAAAATGACACATAAAATAAATAACTCTCCCATATTAAATTTTGCAATATATAAGCAAAACTAATTAAAGAGCTGTCACATTAATAAGAAAGGCATTTTGAGACAGGTTCAACTTACATAAAATGCGGTAAGAAATATAAACTCAATAATTAAATAAATTGTATGTAAGGTAAGAATAAAAAATAAGTTATAAATGGTAAGTTAATTAAATATTATAAATTTATACCAATAGAACGCAACTGAAGAGATGAATAGAATATAAAAAAAAAAAGAATTAACACCAAGAAAACAATTATACAGGAAAATAAATTGAAGATAAAACAGATGAGAAATATTTTTAAAATAAGTTATTCAAATTACTTTAAGAAGTAAAAGTTTCCAAAAAATTGAAGATGATAAATTAATATAAATTAAAATTCAAAAAACAAATAAAAAAGCGTGGTTTTATTACCTTAAAATAGGTTACTTATAAAATTTTTGGCAACAAGCGCTCTTGAGACAAACTGAGCTTCACACAAAATGCAAAATTTTCCATTTTATTAGATAAAGAAACTTAAACAGCCTAACTATATATGATATAAGCATCGAAAATATGATACTAGATTAAGCTTATGGAGAAAAAATATAATGATATACAAAAATAAATATTGGTGAATATTCTCCTTAGCAAAGTAAATTAAAATTAAAATGTATGGCTTAAAGCGAGTTGGGAGTTATATACAGGGTGTCCAGCCTTAATGTGACCCAATAGCTAATTCCCGAACCGTTCAGTTTAGATATGCTCTTCTAATTTAAAAAAATGTTTTAAAAAAGGTAAGGAATGTTTTTACGTGATTTTCGAACAAAAAAACCCATTTACAAAAAAAGATTACAAAAATTAAATTTTTATACGGTCCCCCGGTCTTATTACTTGTATTTAGGAAAAGATGCAGCACACAAAAACAAAGTAAACACAAAAAGTTTCATTTTATTACGATAAAAACTGGCCGAGTTATGCCTACATAATTTTGAAGCATCGGAGTTGCTCAGAAAAGGGGGTCGTATATAAATTGAGTTTAGAGCACAGTAATTCACTATCTAAAGAAAGTGCAAAAAAAGCACATCATAGAAAAATTAAAACATCGAAGTAAACATCATAGATTGACAATTTCTATTGCTGTATGGCAAACAATAAAAATTTAATTAAATAAATACAACGTACCAAAAAGATTAAAACACCTTGTTTTAGCAAATAGCAGCAAAATAATAGAGGATTAGCCGTTCAAATTATAGCATAATGCGTAATGATGTGCCAATCATGAATCAGGGGTTTTATCATATCAGAATGACCAAATTAACTTGAATAATGGTGAAGGTACGAGACAGGGAATACGTCTATTGCAACTCCCAGTTTTATACAAGCGCTGAACAGCACGGGCAATTGTGCAATAAGATGGATGTCTTCGAGTGGGAGATTTAATGGCATAAAGTCTTGCCACCTCTCTCTTATTTCGATTACACTGCCCATAAAACAGTACCATTTCGCAGTTTCTTCATTTGTATACATCTCGTTCTCCCCTACTAGAATTCGTAATATTAAAATACGACTGTATGCAATTGCAAGCGAGTACACAAAAAATTTTTAACGTTCGGCAAAAACGCAGCAAATAAGACTGAAGCCATAGCATTTAAGTCTATTTTTTTTAACTGCTTTTAAAATGTTTTCTTCGTCCAAAATATTTTATTTTTCCTACGTTTTACACGAACACAGACTAAATTTTATTTCTTTAGTACTCGATTATTGTATTATTAACGCATGCTTTTAAACTTAAAACGATTTACATAAGAGTGACGTGCAAGAGGGAAAGTTCAATAGCAGAGTTCCAACTAATTTCACTTTGGAGACGGCCTTTACTAGCTTTTTAAAAATAGCCTAGATAATTTATAGTTTGAAAAAAACTAAAAACACGCTTTTATACTGAATCGAACTAAAAATTGAAAAATAATTCTTAATAAAGAATAAAATGATTAACGAGAAAATGAATGTCATAGTGGTAAAAGCGTGGGGTGCTTTGTACATTTTTACACTAATTCAGCTTTTCGGAATAGAAGTTAGAAATTATAACAATTGATACATTTATAGAACACCCCGCGCTTTTACCCCAAAGATATTCATATTCTCGTTAATCATTTTATTCTTTATTAAGAATTATTTTTCAATTTTTAGTTTGATTCAGTATAAAATCGTCTTTTTTAGTTTTTTTCAAACTATAATTTATTTTTAATTTTTTAGTTCGAACTGCAATAAAAGCGCTTTTTTTTAGCTTTTTGAACTATCATTTATTCATTGTTGAATTTATCCTTGAGTTTTATTTGGAACCGGAATTACGTGGCTGCTGGAATTAGTCTTGCTCTTCAATGAATTTTTTTATTAAATGGTCTGAAATGTATTTATTCTCTCCGTTTACGGGGCCTCGGATGAAACCCGTATCGTTATATTAAGTTCCGTCTCAAAAGATCAGGTCAAACACAATTAAAAGTGTGTTAAGTAGAAAAGGTTTAAATTAAAAAATATTTTAATGTACCATAAAAAGTATAAAATTCCTCTTTTCGTTTTTTTTTCTTTTTTCACATTTTCATGCACTGTGATCCACTTCTATGCTATGGTCAAAATTTAAAGTCTCTAACTCAACGGAAAGTCACACAGTTTAAAATCAATTACAAAATTCCACCCAGACAGACATTCAAGAAAGTGAGTGGATAAAAAACATGGTAATATTAAGTGTCAATCAAATTATCCCCTTTTTAACGTATTGCTATAATGTTAATTCGTATCATCACTTCTAAGTGTATAGCTTCATAAAAATAAAAATAAATATTTAGCAGTCAGAACATAAATTATTTTTTTTCTCATACACGAGCCTTTTTTTAAAAAATTTTAATTTTCAAAAAATGTTTATATTATGGTTTGAAACTGCTAACACACACCCAACCTCCACTTTCTCAGAAACAGAACACTTTTTTTGTTTGTCTTGTTTCTATTAACCACAAGTGTATTTTATATGTGCATATAATTAGCTTTAAATTCAAAACACTCTATTTAGGGTTACACCTTATTCTTTTAGTCGCTAAATCTGAAATTAGTCGCCAAATCTGGAAATGATGTATGAAATTAGTCGCCATATCTGAAAATGGTATATGGAACTAGTCGCCAAATTTAAAAATTATATATGCAATAAGTCGCCAAATCTGCAGAAAGTATATGGAATTTTCGCCAAATCTGATTATCCTTATTCTTGACGATCCTGAAATGGACAAGGGAACAAAATTATGAAATTAATTGTATTGTCATCGGTCCTTGAAAAGTGTGCGAAATTTCGAATGAATCCGATCTTATTTAGTGGGTAAAAATAGAGCTCTAAGATTCCGTTACATGCAAGTGAAACTTATAAAAGCGTGTTAAAAATGCATATAAATTATGGTTTTCAAAGTTCCATAACTCGGCCAGGTTTTATCGTAATAAAATGAATCTTTTTGTGTTTACTTTGTTTTGTCTACTGCATCGTTTTCTAAATATAAGTGATAGGACCTGGGAACCGTATAAAAATTAATTTTTGTAGTTTTTTTCTAAATGGGATTTTTGGTTCGAAAAGCACGTAAAAACATCCCTTACCTGTTTTAAAACATTTTTTAAATTAGATGTGCATATTTAAGCCGAACGGTTCGGGAATTAGCTATTGGGTCACATTAAGGCTGGACACCCTGTATATAAAAGCAGAACTTATATTTGGTCGCGTGTGTCTCCTATTGAACGTATATAATGATTATTCAGAGAAATAATCTGATCCGTAAGTGTTTTTAGTGAGCCGCATGCTTCTCATTCACGGATGTGTTTTAATAACGTCTTATCCTCTACATCAGGGGTCTCCAAAGAGGAGTACGCAGTGATGCATGAAAGAGAAGTAGGATCTTCCTCTCTCTATATATACAGTTGAACCTCCATATTACGAACTTCCATATTGCTAATATTTCTATACAACGAACTTTTTCCTCGAGTCAAGGACATTTTACGATTTTCTTCGCAAAAAAACCTCCCTTTAATGAAGTGCATTTTCTATATAATGAACTTTTTCTTTCGATTCAATTTTTTTCTCCGAATTTTTAAAGCATATTCTGGACATTTGAAGTTATTCTCTCATTTAACACATTTTACGTGGTCATAAATCTTAAACAGGCTTTGTTAGGGGCTTCACCGAGAGCAATAGAATTCTGAGCATTTCATCCAAAAAGAGCAATCTTTAACCCCCATTATCCAGTTCACTAGAAATATCTTTGATATCCCCCATTAGTGGAGTTGTCTCGTTGAACTAGTTTCCATTAATTTGTGTTGTTGTTTCTAATGCCGCCTGTCTACGTGTCATATCGAGGCCCATGACATTCATCGTGGCAAGGGGCTAGGAGTACGCCTGTCGTTATCTTTTAGCTTTGAACACCCTGCAGGTGACAGTAGATTTGGCTCGGCCATTACACGATAGATGGCGACACCACATATCTTCACCTCCACAATTTAGGCAACTGAAGGGGAGGTAAATATTTCCAACCCCCTTCATCCGTGGTTTCAGCTGAGACCACCCACAAGACCTTCGGACACACTGATTTAACGAACACGTACTCCTTGTGTACTCGGCCGTTCATTTCTAGTGTTGTGATCAGTCATATTAGTAACTTCATTTCTTGTCGCTCGAAAATTTCAAAACGTAAAGGCTAAACGTAACAGAAAAAATTTAATTCTTCGGGAAGTGAGTAAAGGCGTCAAGAAAAAGGATATTGTTTTAATATTTGGTATTCCTCCAAACTGCTTGTCAACTATTATAAAAAAATCGAGAAATTATGATTCATCGATTTCATGTTCAAAACCGTAAGGAACATGTGTCTATGAAGTTGTCGGCGAGTGGTTTTTGAAGTATAAACACTCAATGAGAGATAAAAATGTTCCGACCTCTGGATCTTTTGTAATAGAGAAAGCTCTTCAATTTGTGAAAGCATTGGGATACCAATACGACCAATTTCTTGGTAGCAATGAATGGCTAAAAAAATTTAAGAATGGACACGGAAAAATATACCTGAAGGGATTTTTGGTGCATTACAAATATGTGAAGCATATGAGATAAAGCATTTTTTTCAAACAAAACAACTCAAGCAAACCTAACAGATTTTAAGAGTAATTAAATTTAAGGACGCATGTGTGGTAATATATATTTAGATTTTCTAGTGATAAAATAATGTTTGTTTGGAATTACTCTTTATATTTTAAATAACTGTGTGTGTGTGTGTGTGTGTGTGTGTGTGTGTGTGTGTGTGTGTGTGTGTGTGTGTGTGTGTGTGTGTGTGTGTGTGTGTGTGTGTGTGAAGGGGTGCCACTGCATGCCCTCTGACGTAACCCCACTGGCTTCGGAAGGAGGCGAGCGGCAATCACTAAGAGATAGACGAGAGAGTAGTAGGAGACAGAGCAAGATAGACCCACGACGACAGAGAAATAATCCTTCTTCAGTAATAGTGAAAGCCATTTATGCAACGACGCGCGTTTAACTGTTTTAATGTTTTAATATCGTAATTGTTTTGTCCCATTTTATTTTAGTCATTGTTGAAATAAACAGTTTTATCTGTTAATCACCAGTTATCTCGAGGCTTTTAAACAACACCAACATAACATTTGGGGGCTCGGCCTCAGATTAAGTTAAAACATTTAATAACCCCTAGAAAAATTATAAAAACTTTCAAGAATTAAAAAGATTAACCAAGAAAACGACGAAACAGGAAAAGTTTGGACCGCCACGCTGCAACTACGGAATCATCAACAATGAGTCCATTCCAATTTATTCATTCTTGTTTCTGAAAAAATTATATCTATGATGGTCCGTCTTGAAGAAATATCTGCTATTGCAGTATTATTAAAAACGGCCCCTGCTTCAACTGTGCAATTTCTCCACAAAATTGTACAAGATGAACCTTACCACAAATACTCTAGAAAGACATTAAACAAATTCGCGGGTTTTCCACAACATTATCATTTAGAGGCACGGAAGGAAAAAATTTAAAAGAGTTTACAAAGACGGAGCTGATTATGGTGTGTGCTATATAAGGCCTGAAACGCACTAAAAGTGCTAAAGAAATAAACGAGCGAATACTCAAAAATATTTCAGACCTTGCATCTTTAAAAAATAAACCAGAGTGCCAGCTTTGCGGCAATGGTACTATGAACGCTGAATACCGAAGGATTAGTCTGCTCTAGACCACAGTAAAAACTATCAAAGTAGCATTTTCAAGGAGGCCCATCTCTACTAGTCAGCGCGTCACCTAATGGCCCAACCGCCACGGGTGGGCTTTGGCTAAGAAGAAGATATTCAAAAAATTCTATTTGGTACCTTTAACTACAACAATTGTTATAATTGAAATTTTTAATTAATTGTAGTAAGGTAACACGGATTGAGGAATCAATGGTTAAATAAATCTATTAAAATAATACACAAATACACTCATAGACATAAATTAAGGGTAATGAAGTTCAGGCAAAGAAAGAAACAGAAGCAAAACAAATTTGACTTATTTGTAAAGTCTATTTATTAAAAAAAAGGTAAAGAGCAAAAAAGTTGCTATATGTTTGACATAATTAATAAAAATTGCGATTTTTACTCCCTGGACCAAATTTCAAAAAAGAACCTATTTACAAAAAACAGTATAACATGGTTAGTATGATGGTTAATACGGAGTATGTCTCCCGGACGATGCAATACAGGCCTTACA
>BMAO01002640.1:0-23788 GCA_019973975.1 Trichonephila clavata
TTCCGGGGGGCAAAGGAAAGGAGGACTGGTGAAGCGGGGGGTGAAAGCAGCGAAACATGAAATGGAGCAGGGCAACGTTTCAGGAGATGGATTCCAGGGGCCCCGTGCTTTGACGCTCTACCATACACTATGCAATCACTGTAAAATCAGTTGACAGTCCTTAAAGGTTCCATACATCGGTCGAAAAAATAGTCGAGCACCGTGACCCTTTCCAAAAATGATTGAAAATGGAAAACGACCTTTTTGGAAAGGAGGTCAGAATCGTGTCCCTTGGGGTGTGTTGATTGAAAATTTTTTCCTCTGAAAAAAATATGGGGCGCGAGAACTAAAAAATTGTTTCATCCTGGATGAGGGGACAAATGAAATGGAGACTTGTCCCGCTGGGCAACGACCCATGTCATGGAGGTAGGTCAGGGAGGGACAATGAGACTAGTCAAACTGGGGAAAGCAGCGACCTATAAAGTGTAGGCATTACAACGTTGGTATGTCGAGAAAAGACAGAGAATCATTCCAATAGGGGTGTTGTTGGAACATGGAGGCGAGCCATCTCACGACGTTGCCCTCTTGGCGTGGGGCCCTCGTCTACGTGAGTGGACCCTCGTGTGACCAGGGTCCTGACAATTTAAGCGTCTCATTTTCACATCAATCGACCCTTGCACCCGTATAGTATTGCGTTTCTCAGTACCCTCTTTCCAGGGGGAATAGAAAAAGGACTGTGGGAAATTAAAATGTTGGGCTGCCAAGCGTGTACGGGACCCATGGTATAATGTCCGATCCGGGCTGGAAATGTTTAAATTGTGTGATTCCCTTGTATCCGCGCTACGAGGAACCTCTGCATTTGAATCTATACGATAATAAAATAGTGTATGTCGAGGAGGGAGCCGAGGAAAGAGATTTGATTCAAAGGGAAAAAGACGTGTTGAAAAAGGAACTTGACGAGTTGAAAACAAAAGAATATGAATGGAAAATGAAAAGAATATGAATGGAAAAAAAAAGAATATGAATGAAAACAAAAGAATATGAGTTGAAAACAAAAGAATATGAGTTGAACGCTAAAGTACAAAACATGTCAGTTGAAAATAAAATATTGAAAAATTTGTTGCAAGGAAAAAGAGTGGATAGAATCTCTTTCAATACATGGCGTTGGAAAAACAATAGTGTAAAAAGGTTGGTTCGACCTCGTTCAGCCATCTCTCAACTTTCAAGTTTACTAGCAAACCTTTGAAACTAAATCATGTAAGCTTCTCTAAAAAAAAAAAAAAAAAAAAAAAAATTTTTTTTTTTTTTTTTTTTTTTTAGAGAGGTAGAATGTTTTAAACTTTTTGAGCTCTGCCAAGAGTTTGGTTGTCAAGCTCCTGAAAGATATTTTAAACTTGCCTCACATTCTTTTTTTGGCTTTTGCGATATTTTATTTTATTAGCCTTCCATTGTGAATCTTACACAATGTTCCAGGCACAGTCTCAAAAAATGTGTCAACCTTCCATTGTGAATCTTACACACAATGTTCCAGCCACAGTCTGAATCAATGTGTCAGAGTTTTTTTTTCTTGTCGTTTCCAAACCCCCGCCAATGGAAGAATGATTCCTGGTCCCGAGCTATGCTCCAGCAAACATTCTCCCATGGCTGTTCCAAACCCTCAATTTGTATACTATATGGAATGTCACCCTGATTTGCTTTTCATCTTTCACATTTTATTGGTCTTGCACAATGTTCTAACAATTGTGTCAGAGTTTTTTTCTTGTCGTTTCCAACCTTGACTCTGAGAGTAGCCCAAAAAAATGGGAGATGAATGACTGGTCCCGAGCTATGCTCCTTTCCAGTCATCCATCTCCCATTTTTCTGGGGAATCCCTGTCCTCTACGAGGCTGCTCGTATGGGGTTGGGCGCCCTGCAGAGAGGACAGGTATTCCTCACCTCCAGGTGTTGCAGTAAACACCGCATGTGAAATACATGGCCACAATGTGTCTTTTCTGGCCAATGCATCGGACTCAGACAGATGGAACACGTCTCGGGTATTTGGAAGACGCTTTCGGGCCATTTGAGTGCAAAACAGCCATCCAAGACGGCTTGAGCCAAGAGAATCCAAGGGGCCAACGGTTGAGGTCCATGTCGCCTCCAGGCCTTGTACGCCAATCGATACAATTTGGGAAGGGCCAAGACCGTCCACAGAGCTTGCAGAAAGGCCCCCTTGCCTTGGGCCGCCTGCTGTTCGAGGTAATCACTGTAAAGTTCGGAAGGTTCAGAAGAGGTGAGACATTCAAAGGTGGGCAGGTCGTCGATGGGCTCGGGATGGGGCAACACTTTTCGTAAAAGGTCTCCCAGGTCCACGGGGGAAAGAGCAATGACGTCGGACGGAGTGAGAGTCTGTAACTGGGCTCGAAACTGCATCATAAAAGTAATGTACTCGGCCAAATGGGCCTCGTGGTATTCGGCCAGGTAGATTTGAAAGGCTTTGTCAGACTCCATTGTCTCGTATGAGGCAAAAAGGCGTCCGAATCGTGCTTTTGAGAGAAGAGCGACGCGCAGAAAGTGCTTTTGGATTGGCTAGACAGGAGGAAGATCCTGTGAGGGTCATGTCCGTTCTTTCAAAATGGATGGCATCATCTCCGGTCCCGCCGGAAGCCCTTTCAAGGTGGCAGAAAGAGTAGGATCCACGGGGCCCTGTCTCCAACATTGACAGTGAGCTCGTGTCAAACATTCGAGCGAGTGTAAAGACCCGTCCCGTACGACGACATGATTGAAGCGTTTCACGATAAAATAGTGTTCGGGGGCGTCAAAGACATTAAAACAATGGCAAGTGTCGGGTCCTTCCGTGCAGGCATCTGCACTATAGACACAATCGGAAAGATGGAATCCATGCTCGCTCAAGACCACCTGGACGGGAATGGGAAAGTGGGTCGCGAGTTGTTGAAATTTCACAATACCCGCTAAACGTTGCAAGCGTCGTCTATAAGACGACCAGCGTGAGACGTTGTCTCGCAAACCTGGGAGAAATTTTTTTTCCAATTCACCCAGGAGAGAATCGAACGAGGTCATCATGAAGAGAATAAGAAATGTTGACAATAGATTAAACCAAATGAAAGCTCGAGTGAAAGGCTCAACCTTTTTTAAACACTCTCCAATCTTTCTAAAAAAAAAAAAAAAAAAAAATTTTTTTTTTTTTTTTTTTTTTTTAGAGAGATTGGTTGTAAACTTTATTTGCATCTGATAAATGTTTTAAACTTTATTTGCATCTGATAAATGTTTTAAACTTTATTTGCTTCTGAAAGTTGTTTTAAACTTTATTTTTGCTTCTGAAAGATATTTCAAATGTTATGTACGTCTGAAAGATATTTCAAATGTTATGTGCGTCTGACAAATATTTCAAACTTTCCTTCTGAAAGATATTTCAAACTTTGTTTGCGAGATTTTTCAAATTTTATGTGCTTCTGACAAATCTTTTAAACTTTATTCGCTTCCGACAGAGGGTTTGGGAAACCCACTCTGGATCACGTCATACATCCTTTGCCAACGTTTACTATTTTCGTCCGTCCAATGCATGGCCCGGGGTAAATAGTGTTGTCCAATCTCTAAAATTTCTTTCAATCGTGCTTCGGTGGGTTCACCGCGCATCACTCGTTCTTGAAACACCATCGATTTCAATAAAACGTGAATCACACAATCATGAGGGGACTCTTTTCCCCGAGAACACACTAAACAATCTTGTTCACAATAACATGCATCCGAAACAGCAGACATGGTCGGACACGATAGATTGAAAAGAAACAAAATTTCAAAGCACACTACACTAGACGAGTAAATGAAATGAGGGGGTGGTAGAAGGCTTTTAAACTTAAAAAGAACACGGAGTCCACGCAGCACAAGAAGAGAAAAACTCTAGCTAGACAAGAAATTAATTTATCCTTACAAAAAAAAAAAAAAAAAAAATTTTTTTTTTTTTTTTTTTTTTTAGAGAGAGAATGTTTAAGAGCAAACACTTGACAGATTACATTTCAGAGCACAAAATTTGCAGCTTCTCTTTTTCAACATGACCGACCCGGACAATGTGTTGAGCCTGTTATCCGACCCTGGTTCCCCTTTGCCCTCCATGGGTTCTCCTTCACACCCAGAGTCTTCTCATGAGCCCCCAAAACTAAACTCTCCCCAAGACCCTCGACGACGTCGTTTCTCTTCGTCTCGACGACGCCCTCCTTATGCTTATCGATTTCCCCAGCACCACGCTCAAGTCTTTTTCCATACGCACGGTCTGGCCGTGTTGTGTCTCCGAGACCATGGTTTCACGCTCACCAACGGGGTCGTCTCGTATGCTTCGGATCGCGTCGAGGCGCATAAAGTGTTCAACTCTTTACATTATCTCAATGTCGGCACCCTCTGTGTGACCGATTCTCGTTCCAAGCAAGATTTTAAAGACATTCAAGCAAAATGGAGCGCTTTCAGTCCTTTCAAACGCATCCCCGTCATGCTCTTGAAATCCCATGCACGAGGCGAATGTCCCTTTTGCCACCAGACGCAATGTCATCGTTGGATTGCCGTGCAAGGCATGTGTTCCATACTCCACCAACCTCTCAACCCCATTTTTCACTCGCATCCGGCCTAACACGTCTATAAAAGGAGGACGCGGGTCGACGCTTCTCGTCAGTTTGCAGCATGGATGCCTTCCCAGAGCACCTCTCCTCCACCGTGGTGCCCGTGACGCTGCCCGAGAAACCCGATGCGTTGGAATATGCCGCTCAACAAGGCCAGGTGCGAGCGGGCATCCTCTACCAGGAGCCTCACGCCAAACGCGTGTTTACCTTATTTCGTCAAGATCCGTGGTACCACCAAAAGACGTTGATGGACAATTTCAAGCGGGCCGTGCTGGAAGCCAAGCACGTCAACGAATTTCGACCCAACGCGATCCTGTGGGAAAAAGTGTCCAAAAGCCTCTTGAAAAATCCAGATCGTTTGCTCAAAAATACCGACAAGAGGATGGTGTACATTTATGGCAACCTGTTTTTTGTGAAAAAAGACTTTACCTTTGGGTTGAGAACGGTGCACCCCGGAGAAGTGCATTTCATTCAAACGACGCACGTGCCCCTGCTGCTCTACGAACTGCCCCCTTCCAGTCTCCAGTGTCGAGCCCGACCCAACGTGAACGAGAAGAGTTTCGAGCCCTACGACCAAATGCTCTACCATCGGACCATCTTGGAGCCACACACGGCCTATCCGATCCCGGCGGGAACCCACTATTTGCTGTTGACGGTTCAAAAAACCGTTTTGGGTCTGGACCTGATCCCCGAATCCCTGCTCCCTCAGCTCCTTCAGAAGGGATTTCACCTGGGAGATTTTCGAAAAAAAAAAACGTTGGATCAAACCGCCTACAAGCTACCGCCTCCGACCCCAGTGCTTGGACTGAAGCGATCGGGGGAGGAGACGCGCCCCTCCAAGAAACGAGGATGCATCCAGAGACCTGTGCAGATTCCACAACCTGAGCTACTCTATCCTCACCTGTGCAGATTCCACAACCTGAGCTACTCTATCCTCAACCTGTGCAGATTCCAGAACCTCAGCTCCTCTCTCCGCCACCTGTGCAGATTCCAGAACCTGAGCTCCTCTCTCCGCCACCTGTGCAGATTCCAGAACCTGAGCTCATCTCTCCGCCACCTGTGCAGATTCCAGAACCTGAGCTCATCTCTCCGCCACCTGTGCAGATTCCAGAACCTGAGCTCATCTCTCCAGAGCCCGAAGCTGCTTGGCTCGACCAACTCCTAACGTCCTTTTCTGGACCCGAACCCTCGGTGCTCCACCTGGTGCCCTCGTTCTTTGATGAAAACAATGAACTCATCACCTTCCTGGAGACTTTTGAACACGATATGGCGATGGAGCCCCTGGACTTGTCAATGCCCAAACTCTCCCCTTGTATCCGACCTTCTGTTGGATTTAAAGCCATGCAACCTCTGAATCTATCTTGTAGAGTATGATCAATAAAAAAATGATTATTTTTTTAAAAAAACGTCTCCTTCTTTGTGTCCAAACATTTATTGGACCCGTTGCAAACAAAAAGTATAATTGTTTTAAAAACAAGTCTCCTTCTTTGTGTCTGAATGATACAACCTTTATTGGACCCGTGTCCAACAAAAAGTATAATTTTTTAAAAAAGCAAGTCTCTTTGTGTCAGAATGATCCAACATTTATTGGACCAGTGTCGACACCGCACGACGATCGTGTTTGGTAATTTGGGTCGCTGGCCCGATCGAGTCACGTATTACGAGCACGACTATCCTTACACCATCCTCTTTGAACCCAATTTCGGGGTGCACGTGCCTCGGTCGTTTGGAAAGACCGTGGTCGTGTTTACCAGTCATTTGGATTTGACGTGGGATCCAGGCGTCCAGTTGAGATTCTTTCAACTGGGTCGTCCCCCGTCTCGCCGAGTTTGGGAAGCCCATCAACCTCACAATAAGGAGGCCTATACGTTGAATCTCACAAACTGCACGCGCCTAGCGGAGGTGTACGTGAGACTATTAACGTGGTTGGATGATTGGGAAATGCATCGAGACGACCCCCTTCCTTGGCGCCTGGTCATGCCCCCAGCTTGGAAACGGGCGTTGGAACCTCACGTGGAACGCTCGCATCGCAAGGCCTTGGAATATGGGATGCCAGTTGACGTCACGCTCCTCGACCCTATATAAAGCCAGCCAGCAGAATCATTCTTTTTCAGAAGCATGTCTATCTATTTTGCTCATGCCAACTACTTTCTCCACCAGGGCAAGCCAGTGCCCATCGAGTTGTCTATTGCCACCCTTCCCAAGAATGGCAGTGATCCTCAAGTGCTCTGCATTACCGTCAACCATGACGGATTCGACTCCACGCCCCGAGACATGCGATACAATGCCTGCAAAAACGCTCGTCTTCGTCTGGTACGTCCCTTGCCCAAGAGTGTGCCTGTAGACTACCTACCCTATTGCGTGAGGGGCATGGTGGACCCAGGAGGTCTCATTGTCGTGAAAAGCTCCAAACAGCAAAAAATGTTTAAAGAGTTGGGACTCGTCACCGTATGCTTGGAGATGCTGCCCAAATTCAACACCCTTGGCGATGGCACCTTTCCCAACCCCATGCATGATGACCTCCACGAGGAAGGGGACGTGTCTCATTGCACCATGCTGAAATCTTTTCAATTTGCAAAATATCTGCAGCAGTTTCAAAAGTTGCAGGCGGAATGGAAGGACAAAGTTTCAGCTTTGAGAGAGTAAAAAAAAATTGCCCAATGGCCCAAAAAAAGGGGGACCGAGTCGACACCAAAGTCGACTCGGTCCCCCTTTTTTTGGATAAAGGAAGGTGCCAAGGTTGGAGAGCCTCTCTTTGAAAAATGTGTACTGTTTACCAACCTCTTTTATTTTTTTGCATGTCGATAGAAATCTCAGGATATGGATTGCCAGCCAATAGGAATCGATTCACGTGACCCACCAGAGTATATTAGGCGAGCCATCCGCCGCCCTTTTCTCAAATGCACCATGTCTCATCTAGCCTTTTTTGCTCATGCCAACGTGTTTCATCGTGGGGGTAAGCCTGTCCCCATCGAAGTCTCCATTGCCAGCATTTCGGAGGATCCACAAGTCATGTGCATCACCGTGGATCATTCCAATGGGACCTCGAAAGATGACCGGGTCAATCGGTATATCAACGAACGTCTCCGTCTCAAAAGCCACCTGCCTGGATCCGTGCCCCTCGAATACCTCAGCTTTTGCGTCAGGGGTAAATTTGGTCAGCTGGCGCAAGGCAATCGAGGCCTCATTGTGGTCAAGGGAACCGACCAACGCAAACTCTTTGAGCAGATGGGGTTGTTTACCATCAGCTTGGAGACGCTGCCAAAGTTCCAGGATATCCATGACCACACGCTACCCGATCACCTCCACGATGAGGTGCACGAAAATTATGACATTTCCGAGTGCACCATGGTCAAATCTTACCGGTTTGCGCGTTATCTACACCATTTCAACAAGCTGCAGGCCGAATGTCAGAAACAAATGGCTGATTTAGTGGAGTAAATGTGGAACATTGAACTGTACAGAGTAGTGAACATTGAAATATGAAACTCTACCTATTGAACTGAACCGAAAAAAGGGGGACCGAGTCGACACAAGAGTCGACTCGGTCCCCCTTTTTTTGGGTGAAGGAAGGTGCCAACGTTGGAGGGCCTCTCTTTGAAAACTTGTACTAAGAAGGAACCTTTTGTGTTTTAATTCATGACGTCATAAATGGATGTAAGTATCATGAAAATGAATGGAAGGAAAGGATAGGATGCAAAAGGGTTGAAATATTTTCAGAAGCAAATAAAGTTTACAACCAATCTCTCTAAAAAAAAAAAAAAAAATTTTTTTTTTTTTTTTTTTTTTTTACAGAGTGAGAAAACTTTTCAGAGTGAGAAAAATTTTCAGAGCAAAGAATAGTTTGAGTTTGACTGTAATTTCAAACATGTAGCGTGTCTTTGGCTCGGGGTCAATAGTATTTTCCATTGCATAAAATTGGCTCCAACCTTATAATTGGTTGGCTCACCGTGCAACATTTGTTCTTGAAACAAATGATTGTCAGCTTATAAATGTTTGGGAGTTTTATGTAGACTTGATACCCAACATTGACATTTAGCTTTGGTCAAACATTCTTTGGAATGGAGTGTCCCATCTCGTACGACGACTTTATCCAATTGTTTCACAATAAAATATTTTTCGGGTTCATCAAATAAATAAAAACAATGACAACAACCTGGGCCTTTAGTATTTTTGTCTCTACTATAGATGCAATCCGAGATATGAAGCCCATGTTCGTTCTGGACCAACTTGACGGGAAGAGGAAATCTGTTCAAGAGTTCTTGAAATTTCACAATACCCGCTAAACGTAGCAATTTTCGTCTATAAGGCAACAACTGGGAGGTGGGTTCTTGCTGCACACCTGGGATAATCATGTCTTCCAATTGAGAAAGTAACGTTTCTAATGAAGACATGACTCTCAGGAAGGAATGCTTACAATCAGGGAATACAAACAAAACTGTCAAACTCTTGGCAGATTGAACAGCTCAAAAAATTTTCAACCAAACTATTACTCTCTAAAAAAAAAAAAAAAAATTTTTTTTTTTTTTTTTTTTTTTTACAGAGTGAGAAAACTTTTCAGAGTGAGAAACATTTTTAGAGCAAAGAATAGTTTGAGTTTGACTTCAAGTTGTCGAGTGTTTATACCCTACATTCAAGTGACGTCATGCGCAGTAGAATGTTATAGGACTTTTCATTTTTTTTCCAGTGTCTCATTTCTCATGGCTCGTGCTCGAACCTTCCATCTCGGTCTATTCCAATGGGATCGAGTTCTTTTCGATTCAAACCGTGTGAGTTTCCAGGCTCTCGAGACCCTCCTATGGGGGTATTCCCAATGGTATTACAGGGTTCGACAGGACTCGTAGCCCACGTCCTACCCTGCGCGACACACGTTCCTAGGTGCCTTAGGAGCCCCACCATGTACCTTTGAATGTTTTGATGGTTCACTCCTTACAGACCCTCCTATGGGGGTAGGGTCAAATCAATGGGAGGGTTGCCCTCTACTAGCGCGTCTCTTTCATTTGACATGCTGCAAACGCTTCTCGGTTCCATAGAAGCCGAGATTGGTTCGTACCTGCCGAGATTGGTTCAAGACAATGTTACACCTGTTTTTGAACCCTAGAGACCCTTCTAGGGGGGGTAGGATCTTGTAAGGGGTATCTTTCGAAAGAGCCTTTTATTCCAAACAGATGGATAGGTGACACGATGACCTGAGGGGTCCTGGGGCTGAGCAAGGTCCCGTTCAAGTTTCGCGTGACGCAAAAAGTGACCCGCACTCAAACCACTATAGCACAAAAACCATTCAAGGTGCGACATTGAAACCCAGTTTAAACAATGACCCATCGTATGGGCTATCCGAAAATATAAAAATTTTACAAAAAATACAAAATATCATCATGAAAACAAGTAAAACATTACGTGAATAAAGAGGTCATGCGAGACTCACCGGCCCTTAAGGGGGGCTTACACACAAATTTTGTGGCAAGTGACCCCGAAAAGGGATAGAAGAGATGGAGCTCTATCGAATGACATCAGAATTGGCAAGGGTCGACCACTGGTGCGGGCACTATTCGCTGAAAACTGTTCAAAATACCTTATTTATAGGTCGTAATCCAAAATTATTTCGCTGTTTCGCGCTGCTGGCTGTTGCTATGTCTCACAGACTAATTAAAAAAAAAAAAAAAAAAAAAAAAAAAAAAAAAAAAAAAAAAAAAAAAAAAAAAAAAAAAAAAAAAAAAAAAAAAAAAAAGCACTGAGCTCGCGACGAGTCTCATTTATATCCAACATTCAAGAGTGACATCACATTGTGCATGCGCAGTAGAGTTTTAAAGGCGCATGCGCAGTAGCATTTATTGGACTTGTAATTTTTCGCAGCATAGACTGGTAGTATGAAGCTTTCCCATGGAACGCTATGGAACAAGTCCAAACCTTCTATCTCGGTAAATACGGTCGGATCGGGTCCAGACTTTTTCCCTGGGGGGTCATGGGACCCCCCTGGTGAACCGGAAGTGGCGATATCTCGGCTCCTATGGGGCCCTCGTAGACGTGTGACCCGTCCAAAGATTCAGAATCGTTTGTAGTTTACAAAACATTCATCGGTTTGGACCTAGACCCCCTGGTTCAGGCACTAGGCTAAAAAAGGCCCTATGACCTACTTTGGATTTGCTCCTCACCTATCCGTCCGATTTTCAAACGGTTGACGTTGTTGGATAGCCCTTCACAGGGACTCTCGATATATACCACGGATCTAGACCTTGGGTCCCGGGTTTCGATCCTAGGCTCCAAACCATTTCGACATTTGAAAGGGACCTTGCTCAGCCCCCACACCCCTCAGGGCGTCGTGTCACCTATCCACGTGTTTGGAAGGGCGAGCTCTTTCGAAGGATACCCGTTACAAGATTCTACCCCCATAGGAGGGTCTGTAGGGTTCAAACACTGGTGTCCACTGGTCTTGAACCCATCTCGGCTTCTATGGATCCCATAAGCTTTTGCAGCATGTCAAATGAAAGAGACGAGCGAGTAGAGGGCAACAGTGTCACTGCTGTGACCCTACCCCCCATAGGAGGGTCTGTAAAGAGTGAAAAAAAACAAAATTCAAAGGTAAATCACGGGGCTCCTAGGGTGCCTATGAACTTGTGTGGCACCTTGTAGGACGTGGGCTTCAAGCCCTGTCGAACCCTGTACAATTCTAAAGTATACCCCCATAGGAGGGTCTCGAGAGCCTGGAAAAGAACACAGTTTGAATCGAAAATAACTCGACTCGTATGGAGCCGATAAGGGAGGGTGAGCTATCAAAGGGTTGGAGGGCACGAGTAGATGACAAAACGACTCATGGTGTAGGCAGACCCCCCATAGGAGGGTCTACAGAACATGACAACTGGAAATTAAAATGACAATGATAATACACTTGGCACTTGAAGAACAACTTGAGAATCAAACTCAAACAGCTCTGAAAAGATTTCTCACTCTGTAAAAAAAAAAAAAAAAAAAAATTTTTTTTTTTTTTTTTTTTTTTTTAAGAGAGAGTAAGAGTTTGGTTGAAAATTTTTTGAGCTCTTTAATCTGCCAAGAGTTTGACAGTTTTGTTTGTATTCCCTGATTGTAAGCATTCAAACGTTAATCATTTACAACTCACAACAAACATGTATAAATCTTCTTCGACTTTTTTCAGGCATTTACATACCCATTCAAATGATCCCATATGTTGCCCACAATGTGACGAGGAAATGACAGTACTTCATTTTTATTCTACACATGCTTCCAAAGAGCATAGTTTGAATTTTCGTAAACAATGTGTGTTTTGTTTTGGACATCGACAATGGAATCATGGGGAAAAGAATCTTCCCGTTAATGTGAATCATGTGGTGTCCTGTTTGAAGCTATTCGTCACAAATGCCAAAACTATCGGGGCCCTTTTAAATGATAAAATGATAGCAGACAAGACACAGAAAGTAGAGGTGGTGGAAACATGTGAATGTCAACACTTTCAACCCAATCCTCGTGACATGTATGGTCGTCCCCAATCGCATGCTGTACGATTATATGAGTCTGTTTTTGAGAAACCCGACCTGTGGGAAGAGGGGATAGAATTTGAGGAAGCCAGTGGTTTGGGAAAAGATGTTTATGGTATTATTCAACGTTATTTGAGGAAAGACTTGAATTGGTTTCACTTGATGGTAAAACATGATATTTTTGATACATTTTGTAGGGAAATGGAAAATATTCGGGATCAATTTGTCATTTTACCCTTTTGGTGTTTATGTGATGGGTTGACATTTAAAACACAACACCGACACATGATTCTAGCGTGTGAACAAGAGAGTGCGTTTGAAGACGTCTGGAAAAGAAAAGTTCGGTATGAATTTCCCAAGAGCGGTCAGGCTAAAAAATGCGTCGAGATTAAAAATGCCTTTCATCTGGTGCGCACCATCGTCTACGTGAGTCAACCCAAATCGTCGTGTGACAAGGGTGAGATTCCTGACAATTTAAGCAATCTGCAACATGGATCGCATTTTCACATCAATCGACCCTTGCACCCGCACAGTATTGCGTTTCTCTGTACCCTCTTTCCAGGGGGAATAGAAAAATTATTGTGGGAGCAACTTGGAAGTAAAAATGTATCCAGTTGGGAAAAGGTTGCCAAGCGTGTACGAGACCCATGGCGTAATGTAAGATGGGGGGTACCGATCCATGTGACGGGCTGGAAATTTTTAAATTGTGTGATTCCCTTGTATCCGCGCTACGAGGAAACGGAGGAAGTCACACCTCTACAGTTGAATCTATACAATAATAAAATAGTGTATGTCAAGGAGGGAAATCAGGGAGCCGAGTGTTCCTTTCAACGCATAAGAGACGAAGTATATGTGTTGTCTCGTAAACAACAAAACATGATGAATGAAGTCAAGAAAACAAAACAAGCATGTGCCATGGACCACAAGCTGATATTAAGGTCAAAGATGGATGAAATGAAAGCGAAAAACGACCCAAAGCTCAACGAGATGAAAGCGAGAAACGACCTCATGGAAAGAGATTTGATTCAAAGGGAAAAAGATGTGTTGAAAAAGGAAAATGACGTGTTGAAAAAGGAACTTGACGAGTTCAAAACAAAAGAAAATGAGTTGAAAATAAAAGAATATGAATGGAAAACAAAAGAATATGAATTGAAAACAAAAGAATATGAATGGAAAACAAAAGAATATGAGTTGAACGCTAAAGTACAAAACATGTCAGTTGAAATTAAAATATTGAAAGATTTGTTGCAAAGAAAAAGAGTGGACAGAATCTCTTCCAATACATGGCGTTGGAAAAACAATAGAGTAAAAAGGTTGGTTCGACCTCGTTCAGCCATCTCTCAACTTTCTAGTTCCCTAGCAAACCTTTGAAACTAAATCATGTAAGCTTCTCTCTCTAAAAAAAAAAAAAAAAAAAAAAAAAAAAAAAAAAAAAAAAAAAAAAATTTTTTTTTTTTTTTTTTTTTTTTTTTTTTTTTTTTTTTTTTTTTTTTTTTTTTTTTTTACAGAGTGAGAAATCTTTTCAGAGCTGTTTGAGTTTGATTCTCAAGTTGTTCTTCAAGTGCCAAGTGTATTATCATTGTCATTTTAATTTCCAGTTGTCATGTTCTGTAGACCCTCCTATGGGGGGTCTGCCTACACCATGAGTCGTTTTGTCATCTACTCGTGCCCTCCAACCCTTTGATAGCTCACCCTCCCTTATCGGCTCCATACGAGTCGAGTTATTTTCGATTCAAACTGTGTTCTTTTCCAGGCTCTCGAGACCCTCCTATGGGGGGTATACTTTAGAATTGTACAGGGTTCGACAGGGCTTGAAGCCCACGTCCTACAAGGTGCCACACAAGTTCATAGGCACCCTAGGAGCCCCGTGATTTACCTTTGAATTTTGTTTTTTTTCACTCTTTACAGACCCTCCTATGGGGGGTAGGGTCACAGCAGTGACACTGTTGCCCTCTACTCGCTCGTCTCTTTCATTTGACATGCTGCAAAAGCTTATGGGATCCATAGAAGCCGAGATGGGTTCAAGACCAGTGGACACCAGTGTTGGAACCCTACAGACCCTCCTATGGGGGGTAGAATCTTGTAACGGGTATCCTTCGAAAGAGCTCGCCCTTCCAAACACGTGGATAGGTGACACGACGCCCTGAGGGGTGTGGGGGCTGAGCAAGGTCCCTTTCAAATGTCGAAATGGTTTGGAGCCTAGGATCGAAACCCGGGACCCAAGGTCTAGATCCGTGGTATATATCGAGAGTCCCTGTGAAGGGCTATCCAACAACGTCAACCGTTTGAAAATCGGACGGATAGGTGAGGAGCAAATCCAAAGTAGGTCATAGGGCCTTTTTTAGCCTAGTGCCTGAACCAGGGGGTCTAGGTCCAAACCGATGAATGTTTTGTAAACTACAAACGATTCTGAATCTTTGGACGGGTCACACGTCTACGAGGGCCCCATAGGAGCCGAGATATCGCCACTTCCGGTTCACCAGGGGGGGTCCCCATGACCCCCCAGGGAAAAAGTCTGGACCCGATCCGACCGTAATTTACCGAGATAGAAGGTTTGGACTTGTTTCCATAGCGTTCCAATGGGAAAAGCTTCCATACTACCAGTCTGATGCTGCGAAAAATTACAAGTCCAATAAAATGCTACTGCGCATGCGCCTTTAAAACTCTACTGCGCATGCACAATGTGATGTCACTCTTGAATGTTGGATATAAAATGGAGGACCTCGCTCGCGGAGCTCAGTCGAGCAACTGCTAAGGGGGATGCTTTTTTTTTTTTTTTTTTTTTTTTTTTTTTTTTTTTTTTTTTTTTTTTTTTTTTTTTTTTTTTTTTTTTTTTTTTTTTTTTTTTTAATTAGTCTGGTGAGACATAGCAACAGCCAGCAGCGCGAAACAGCGAAATAATTTTGGATTACGACCTATAAATAAGGTATTTTGAACAGTTTTCAGCGAATAGTGCCCGCACCAGTGGTCGACCCTTGCCAATTCTGATGTCATTCGATAGATCTCCATCTCTTCTATCCCTTTTCGGGGTCACTTGCCACAAAATTTGTGTGTAAGCCCCCCTTAAGGGCCGGTGAGTCTCGCATGACCTCTTTATTCACGTAATGTTTTACTTGTTTTCATGATGATATTTTTGTATTTTTTGTATATATTTTTATATTTTCGGATAGCCCATACGATGGGTCATTGTTTAAACTGGGTTTCAATGTCGCACCTTGAATGGTTTTTGTGCTATAGTGGTTTGAGTGCGGGTCACTTTTTGCGTCACGCGAAACTTGAACGGGACCTTGCTCAGCCCCAGGACCCTCAGGTCATCGTGTCACCTATCCATCTGTTTGGAATAAAAGGCTCTTTCGAAAGATACCCCTTACAAGATCCTACCCCCCTAGAAGGGTCTCTAGGGTTCAAAAACAGGTGTAACATTGTCTTGAACCAATCTCGGCAGGTACGAACCAATCTCGGCTTCTATGGAACCGAGAAGCGTTTGCAGCATGTCAAATGAAAGAGACGCGCTAGTAGAGGGCAACCCTCCCATTGATTTGACCCTACCCCCCATAGGAGGGTCTGTAAGGAGTGAACCATCAAAACATTCAAAGGTACATGGTGGGGCTCCTAAGGCACCTAGGAACGTGTGTCGCGCAGGGTAGGACGTGGGCTACGAGTCCTGTCGAACCCTGTATACCATTGGGAATACCCCCCATAGGAGGGTCTCGAGAGCCTTGAAACTCACACGGTTTGAATCGAAAAGAACTCGATCCCATTGGAATAGACCGAGATGGAAGGTTCGAGCACGAGGCCATGAGAAATGAGACACTGGAAAAAAAATGAAAAGTCCTATAACATTCTACTGCGCATGACGTCACTTGAATGTAGGGTATAAACACTCGACAACTTGAAGTCAAACTCAAACTATTCTTTGCTCTAAAAATGTTTCTCACTCTGAAAAGTTTTCTCACTCTGTAAAAAAAAAAAAAAAAAAAAAAAAAAAAAAAAAAAAAAAAAAAAAAAAAAAAATTTTTTTTTTTTTTTTTTTTTTTTTTTTTTTTTTTTTTTTTTTTTTTTTTTAGAGTAATAGTTTGGTTGAAAATTTTTGAGCTGTTCAATCTGCCAAGAGCTTGACAGTTTTGTTTGTATTCCCTGATTGTAAGCATTCCTTCCTGAGAGTCATGTCTTCATTAGAAACGTTACTTTCTCAATTGGAAGACATGATTATCCCAGGTGTGCAGCAAGAACCCACCTCCCAGTTGTTGCCTTATAGACGAAAATTGCTACGTTTAGCGGGTATTGTGAAATTTCAAGAACTCTTGAACAGATTTCCTCTTCCCGTCAAGTTGGTCCAGAACGAACATGGGCTTCATATCTCGGATTGCATCTATAGTAGAGACAAAAATACTAAAGGCCCAGGTTGTTGTCATTGTTTTTATTTATTTGATGAACCCGAAAAATATTTTATTGTGAAACAATTGGATAAAGTCGTCGTACGAGATGGGACACTCCATTCCAAAGAATGTTTGACCAAAGCTAAATGTCAATGTTGGGTATCAAGTCTACATAAAACTCCCAAACATTTATAAGCTGACAATCATTTGTTTCAAGAACAAATGTTGCACGGTGAACCAACCAATTATAAGGTTGGAGCCAATTTTATGCAATGGAAAATACTATTGACCCCGAGCCAAAGACACGCTACATGTTTGAAATTACAGTCAAACTCAAACTATTCTTTGCTCTGAAAATTTTTCTCACTCTGAAAAGTTTTCTCACTCTGTAAAAAAAAAAAAAAAAAAAAAAAAAAAAAAAAAAAAAAAAAAAAAAAAAAAAAAAAAAAAAAAAAAAAAAAATTTTTTTTTTTTTTTTTTTTTTTTTTTTTTTTTTTTTTTTTTTTTTTTTTAGAGAGAGATTGGTTGTAAACTTTATTTGCTTCTGAAAAATATTTCAACCCTTTTGCATCCTATCCTTTCCTTCCATTCATTTTCATGATACTTACATCCATTCATGACGTCATGAATTAAAACACAAAAGGTTCCTTCTTAGGTATTAGTTACGGATTTGGGCCTGTTTTTTGGGCATGTTTTCACAGAAGAGTACAAGTTTTCAAAGAGAGGCTCTCCAACCTTGGCACCTTCCTTTATCCAAAAAAAGGGGGACCGAGTCGACTTTGGTGTCGACTCGGTCCCCCTTTTTTTGGGCCATTGGGCAATTTTTTTTTACTCTCTCCAAGCTGAAACTTTGTCCTTCCATTCCGCCTGCAACTTTTGAAACTGCTGCAGATATTTTGCAAATTGAAAAGATTTCAGCATGGTGCAATGAGACACGTCCCCTTCCTCGTGGAGGTCATCATGCATGGGGTTGGGAAAGGTGCCATCGCCAAGGGTGTTGAATTTGGGCAGCATCTCCAAGCATACGGTGACGAGTCCCAACTCTTTAAACATTTTTTGCTGTTTGGAGCTTTTCACGACAATGAGACCTCCTGGGTCCACCATGCCCCTCACGCAATAGGGTAGGTAGTCTACAGGCACACTCTTGGGCAAGGGACGTACCAGACGAAGACGAGCGTTTTTGCAGGCATTGTATCGCATGTCTCGGGGCGTGGAGTCGAATCCGTCATGGTTGACGGTAATGCAGAGCACTTGAGGATCACTGCCATTCTTGGGAAGGGTGGCAATAGACAACTCGATGGGCACTGGCTTGCCCTGGTGGAGAAAGTAGTTGGCATGAGCAAAATAGATAGACATGCTTCTGAAAAAGAATGATTCTGCTGGCTGGCTTTATATAGGGTCGAGGAGCGTGACGTCAACTGGCATCCCATATTCCAAGGCCTTGCGATGCGAGCGTTCCACGTGAGGTTCCAACGCCCGTTTCCAAGCTGGGGGCATGACCAGGCGCCAAGGAAGGGGGTCGTCTCGATGCATTTCCCAATCATCCAACCACGTTAATAGTCTCACGTACACCTCCGCTAGGCGCGTGCAGTTTGTGAGATTCAACGTATAGGCCTCCTTATTGTGAGGTTGATGGGCTTCCCAAACTCGGCGAGACGGGGGACGACCCAGTTGAAAGAATCTCAACTGGACGCCTGGATCCCACGTCAAATCCAAATGACTGGTAAACACGACCACGGTCTTTCCAAACGACCGAGGCACGTGCACCCCGAAATTGGGTTCAAAGAGGATGGTGTAAGGATAGTCGTGCTCGTAATACGTGACTCGATCGGGCCAGCGACCCAAATTACCAAACACGATCGTCGTGCGGTGTCGACACTGGTCCAATAAATGTTGGATCATTCTGACACAAAGAGACTTGCTTTTTTAAAAAATTATACTTTTTGTTGGACACGGGTCCAATAAAGGTTGTCAGACACAAAGAAGGAGACTTGTTTTTAAAACAATTATACTTTTTGTTTGCAACGGGTCCAATAAATGTTTGGACACAAAGAAGGAGACGTTTTTTAAAAAATAATCATTTTTTTATTGATCATACTCTACAAGATAGATTCAGAGGTTGTATGGCTTTAAATCCAACAGAAGGTCGGATACAAGGGGAGAGTTTGGGCATTGACAAGTCCAGGGGCTCCATCGCCATATCGTGTTCAAAAGTCTCCAGGAAGGTGATGAGTTCATTGTTTTCATCAAAGAACGAGGGCACCAGGTGGAGCACCGAGGGTCCAGAAAAGGACGTTAGGAGTTGGTCGAGCCAAGCAGCTCGGGCTCTGGAGAGATGAGCTCAGGTTCTGGAATCTGCACAGGTGGCGGAGAGATGAGCTCAGGTTCTGGAATCTGCACAGGTGGTGGAGAGATGAGCTCAGGTTCTGGAATCTGCACAGGTGAATGCTCAGGTTCTGGAATCGGCTCAGGTTCTGGAATCTGCACAGGTGGCGGAGAGAGGAGCTGAGGTTCTGGAATCTGCACAGGTTGAGGATAGAGTAGCTCAGGTTGTGGAATCTGCACAGGTGGCGGATAGAGTAGCTCAGGTTGTGGAATCTGCACAAGTCTCTGGATGCATCCTCGTTTCTTGGAGGGGCGCGTCTCCTCCCCCGATCGCTTCAGTCCAAGCACTGGGGTCGGAGGCGGTAGCTTGTAGGCGGTTTGATCCAACGTTTTTTTTTTTCGAAAATCTCCCAGGTGAAATCCCTTCTGAAGAGCTGAGGGAGCAGGGATTCGGGGATCAGGTCCAGACCCAAAACGGTTTTTTGAACCGTCAACAGCAAATAGTGGGTTCCCGCCGGGATCGGATAGGCCGTGTGTGGCTCCAAGATGGTCCGATGGTAGAGCATTTGGTCGTAGGGCTCGAAACTCTTCTCGTTCACGTTGGGTCGGGCTCGACACTGGAGACTGGAAGGGGGCAGTTCGTAGAGCAGCAGGGGCACGTGCGTCGTTTGAATGAAATGCACTTGTCCGGGGTGCACCGTTCTCAACCCAAAGGTAAAGTCTTTTTTCACAAAAAACAGGTTGCCATAAATGTACACCATCCTCTTGTCGGTATTTTTGAGCAAACGATCTGGATTTTTCAAGAGGCTTTTGGACACTTTTTCCCACAGGATCGCGTTGGGTCGAAATTCGTTGACGTGCTTGGCTTCCAGCACGGCCCGCTTGAAATTGTCCATCAACGTCTTTTGGTGGTACCACGGATCTTGGCGAAATAAGGTAAACACGCGTTTGGCGTGAGGCTCCTGGTAGAGGATGCCCGCTCGCACCTGGCCTTGTTGAGCGGCATATTCCAACGCATCGGGTTTCTCGGGCAGCGTCACGGGCACCACGGTGGAGGAGAGGTGCTCTGGGAAGGCATCCATGCTGCAAACTGACGAGAAGCGTCGACCCGCGTCCTCCTTTTATAGACGTGTTAGGCCGAGTGAAAAATGGGGTTGAGAGGTTGGTGGAGTATGGAACACATGCCTTGCACGGCAATCCAACGATGACATTGCGTCTGGTGGCAAAAGGGACATTCGCCTCGTGCATGGGATTTCAAGAGCATGACGGGGATGCGTTTGAAAGGACTGAAAGCGCTCCATTTTGCTTGAATGTCTTTAAAATCTTGCTTGGAACGAGAATCGGTCACACAGAGGGTGCCGACATTGAGATAATGTAAAGAGTTGAACACTTTATGCGCCTCGACGCGATCCGAAGCATACGAGACGACCCCGTTGGTGAGCGTGAAACCATGGTCTCGGAGACACAACACGGCCAGACCGTGCGTATGGAAAAAGACTTGAGCGTGGTGCTGGGGAAATCGATAAGCATAAGGAGGGCGTCGTCGAGACGAAGAGAAACGACGTCGTCGAGGGTCTTGGGGAGAGTTTAGTTTTGGGGGCTCATGAAAAGACTCTGGGTGTGAAGGAGAACCCATGGAGGGCAAAGGGGAACCAGGGTCGGATAACAGGCTCAACACATTGTCCGGGTCGGTCATGTTGAAAAAGAGAAGCTGCAAATTTTGTGCTCTGAAATGTAATCTGTCAAGTGTTTGCTTTTAAACATTCTCTCTCTAAAAAAAAAAAAAAAAAAAAAAAAAAAAAAAAAAAAAAAAAAAAAAAAAAAAAAAAAAAAAAAAAAAAAAAAAAAAAAAAATTTTTTTTTTTTTTTTTTTTTTTTTTTTTTTTTTTTTTTTTTTTTTTTTTTTTTTTTTTTTTTTTTTTTTTTTTTTTTTTTTTTTTTATAAGGATAAATTAATTTCTCGTCTAGCTAGAGTTTTTCTCTTCTTGTGCTGCGTGGACTCTGTGTTCTTTTCAAGTTTAAAAGCCTTCTACCACCCCCTCATTTCATTTACTCGTCTAGTGTAGTGTGCTTTGAAATTTTGTTTCTTTTCAATCGATCGTGTCCGACCATGTCTGCTGTTTCGGATGCATGTTATTGTGAACAAGATTGTTTAGTGTGTTCTCGGGGAAAAGAGTCCCCTCATGATTGTGTGATTCACGTTTTATTGAAATCGATGGTGTTTCAAGAACGAGTGATGCGCGGTGAACCCACCGAAGCACGATTGAAAGAAATTTTAGAGATTGGACAACACTATTTACCCCGGGCCATGCATTGGACGGACGAAAATAGTAAACGTTGGCAAAGGATGTATGACGAGATCCAGAGTGGGTTTCCCAAACCCTCTGTCGGAAGCGAATAAAGTTTAAAAGATTTGTCAGAAGCACATAAAATTTGAAAAATCTCGCAAACAAAGTTTGAAATATCTTTCAGAAGGAAAGTTTGAAATATTTGTCAGACGCACATAACATTTGAAATATCTTTCAGACGTACATAAAGTTTAAAACATCTTTCAGAAGCAAAAATAAAGTTTAAAACATCTCTCAGAAGCACATAAATTTAAAACATTTATCAGAAGCAAATAAAGTTTAAAACATTTATCAGATGCAAATAAAGTTTACAACCAATCTCTCTAAAAAAAAAAAAAAAAAAAAAAAAAAAAAAAAAAAAAAAAAAAAAAAAAAAAAAAAAAAAAAAAATTTTTTTTTTTTTTTTTTTTTTTTTTTTTTTTTTTTTTTTTTTTTTTTTTTTTTTTTTTTTTTTTTTTTTTTTTTTAGAAAGATTGGAGAGTGTTTAAAAAGGTTGAGCCTTTCACTCGAGCTTTCATTTGGTTTGCTCTGTTGTCAACATTTCTTATTCTCTTCATGATGACCTCGTTCGATTCTCTCCTGGGTGAATTGGAAAAAAAATTTCTCCCAGGTTTGCGAGACAACGTCTCACGCTGGTCGTCTTATAGACGACGCTTGCAACGTTTAGCGGGTATTGTGAAATTTCAACAACTCGCGACCCACTTTCCCATTCCCGTCCAGGTGGTCTTGAGCGAGCATGGATTCCATCTTTCCGATTGTGTCTATAGTGCAGATGCCTGCACGGAAGGACCCGACACTTGCCATTGTTTTAATGTCTTTGACGCCCCCGAACACTATTTTATCGTGAAACGCTTCAATCATGTCGTCGTACGGGACGGGTCTTTACACTCGCTCGAATGTTTGACACGAGCTCACTGTCAATGTTGGAGACAGGGCCCCGTGGATCCTACTCTTTCTGCCACCTTGAAAGGGCTTCCGGCGGGACCGGAGATGATGCCATCCATTTTGAAAGAACCCTCACAGGATCTTCCTCCTGTCTAGCCAATCCAAAAGCACTTTCTGCGCGTCGCTCTTCTCTCAAAAGCACGATTCGGACGCCTTTTTGCCTCATACGAGACAATGGAGTCTGACAAAGCCTTTCAAATCTACCTGGCCGAATACCACGAGGCCCATTTGGCCGAGTACATTACTTTTATGATGCAGTTTCGAGCCCAGTTACAGACTCTCACTCCGTCCGACGTCATTGCTCTTTCCCCCGTGGACCTGGGAGACCTTTTACGAAAAGTGTTGCCCCATCCCGAGCCCATCGACGACCTGCCCACCTTTGAATGTCTCACCTCTTCTGAACCTTCCGAACTTTACAGTGATTACCTCGAACAGCAGGCGGCCCAAGGCAAGGGGGCCTTTCTGCAAGCTCTGTGGACGGTCTTGGCCCTTCCCAAATTGTATCGATTGGCGTACAAGGCCTGGAGGCGACATGGACCTCAACCGTTGGCCCCTTGGATTCTCTTGGCTCAAGCCGTCTTGGATGGCTGTTTTGCACTCAAATGGCCCGAAAGCGTCTTCCAAATACCCGAGACGTGTTCCATCTGTCTGAGTCCGATGCATTGGCCAGAAAAGACGCATTGTGGCCATGTATTTCACATGCGGTGTTTACTGCAACACCTGGAGGTGAGGAATACCTGTCCTCTCTGCAGGGCGCCCAACCCCATACGAGCAGCCTCGTAGAGGACAGGGATTCCCCAGAAAAATGGGAGATGGATGACTGGAAAGGAGCATAGCTCGGGACCAGTCATTCATCTCCCATTTTTTTGGGCTACTCTCAGAGTCAAGGTTGGAAACGACAAGAAAAAAACTCTGACACAATTGTTGGAACATTGTGCAAGACCAATAAAATGTGAAAGATGAAAAGCAAATCAGGGTGACATTCCATATAGTATACAAATTGAGGGTTTGGAACAGCCATGGGAGAATGTTTGCTGGAGCTCGGGACCAGGAATCATTCTTCCATTGGGGGGGTTTGGAAACGACAAGAAAAAAAAACTCTGACACATTGATTCAGACTGTGGCTGGAACATTGTGTGTAAGATTCACAATGGAAGGTTGACACATTTTTTGAGACTGTGCCTGGAACATTGTGTAAGATTCACAATGGAAGGCTAATAAAATAAAATATCGCAAAAGCCAAAAAAGAATGTGAGGCAAGTTTGAAATATCTTTTAGGAGCTTGACAACCAAACTCTTGGCAGAGCTCAAAAAGTTTAAAACATTCTACCTCTCTAAAAAAAAAAAAAAAAAAAAAAAAAAAAAAAAAAAAAAAAAAAAAAAAAAAAAAAAAAAAAAAAAAAAAAAAAAAAATTTTTTTTTTTTTTTTTTTTTTTTTTTTTTTTTTTTTTTTTTTTTTTTTTTTTTTTTTTTTTTTTTTTTTTAGAGAAGCTTACATGATTTAGTTTCAAAGGTTTGCTAGTAAACTCGAAAGTTGAGAGATGGCTGAACGAGGTCGAACCAACCTTTTTACACTATTGTTTTTCCAACGCCATGTATTGAAAGAAATTCTATCCACTCTTTTCCCTTGCAACAAATTTTTCAATATTTTATTTTCAACTGACATTTTTGTACTTTAGCGTTCAACTCATATTCTTTTGTTTTCAACTCATATT
>BMAO01002641.1:0-25296 GCA_019973975.1 Trichonephila clavata
AAATAAAACTGTACTTTCTGTCCTTAAATTCCACTGAATAGTTGTGGAAAAAGAGAACTAGAAAAATATTTTTTCAAAATTTCTATTGAATATTATTTTACACTGCTGTTTTGTAAGAAATGCAACACCACACGAAGGAATCATAAGAAGTAAATGAAGTTTGCAGCTAATATCAACTAGAGCCACCGAGCATGCGTGGTGTGTGCAGCGCCTTCTGAACTAATGTTGAAAGCATATAAATAGAGGGCTGTAGCGGGGACGTTGAAAATAGTTATGATTATTTGTTAGTAACGAACGTTTAGTGAGGTCTAAAGTATGTGCCTCCACGACGAAGTAAGGAGAAATTCCAACAACTTACGGAGTTTGAACGGGGAGGATTATTGGCCTTCGAGAAGGAGAATTTTCTTATCACGCCATAGGAGCTCGTGTGAGCAGAACATTTCAATAGTGATGCGAGTTTAGAAGCAGTGAACGACGAGCACCGAACAACTCGGAAAAACTGGCAGCGTGCGACGATCGATACCTGCTCCGCATGGCGATGAATGACCGCACAGCTTCCTCCAGGAAGTTGGCAGCACGTTGGTCTACTGCTACAGGTGTATTGATGTCGCGGCTTCGCCAATTCGACATCTGCTGCACCGTGGATTGCGCGCAAGGGTGCCTTTATACAGGATCCCCCTCAAGGCAAACGATCGACGACTGGGCTCATGAGCACAGAGCCTGGCAAGCTGATTGACACCAAGTTATCTTTTCAGATGAATCACGCTTCAATTTGTATGACCATGATGGTCGCATTCGTGTTAGACGCTATGCCGGTGAACGCTGCCTTCCAGAGTGCGTTATCGAACGTCATAGTGGCCTAACACCCAGAGTCATGGTTTGGGGTGCGATTTCGTATCATGGACGATCCAATTTGCTACGAATTGAGGGTAATCTCAATAGCAACAGATACGCCCGTGAAGTACTATAGCCCGAAATCGTTCCCTTCCTTCAAGGCATCCCTGTAGCTATCTTTCAGCATGATAATGCACGCCCAAATGTTGCAAAGACTGTTCGAGACTTCTGTTCAGCCCAATATATCCAACTTCTTACTTGGTCTGCTTATTCGCCGGATATGTCACCTATTGAGTACGTGTGGAATTTGGTTGGTCGGTGTCTCGCTCGTGATCCGCATCCTGCAGCTTCAAAAGACGAACTTTTGCCGCGCAATATGGAACTCTCATCCACAAGCAGACATTCAAAATCTGTTTGACTCCATGCCACGTCGTATAGCAGCACTTATTGCAGCGCGTGGTGGTTACACCAAATACTGATTTCGGACACTTAATATTGTTGTTTTGCTTTGAAACTTTCGTCATTTATTTGTACAAGTCATTTGTTCGTTAAATTTCATTTAATTCTGATAATTCCTTCATGGTGTTGCATTTTTTACAAACAGCAGTATAAATAAAAAAAGATGAAAGATTATTTTTAAGGGAATAAATATGTTCCAATTCGCAGGAAGAATGAAATTTTAACTTGAAGGATACTATAGGTAAAAAAAATTTAAATGTTCTCTTTCCTTACATACTTTTTATCAATCTTTATTTCTCTGCGTTTTTTATAAAATATCGGAACACTAGTGTCAATAGATAATATTCTCTTTCTAGAATACGAATATATCACAAAAATTCTTTGAATAATTTTTCTTTACTAATAAATAAATAAGTATAGGTTCATATCTGCCTTATTCTCGGGTATGACCCAATAAATTACATTTCATTTTGTGTGCTCTAGAAGGGATGTCAGAGAAATTCTTAGAGATAAAAATAAAATTAAAAATAAAGACTCTTTTTTTCCATAAAATATTTCCCAAAGATTAATGAAATGAAAGCTTATTGAAAATTTTCAGATTTTGTCATTGTTATTACGTTTATATTTTTCTTCGGATTCGCATAATTTTTTAAAATTGAAACCTCCAAAGAGTTTTCGTTTAATTTATTTTTAAATCATACGTGTATTTAAAAATAATTAATTATTAAATGTAATTGGCAAATGGTTAATTACTAAAAGAAATACATATTTACAATAGATACGTTTAATCGATCTCCTAAAATTATGATAAACTGGTTTACAATACGCTGAGTAAGTTTGTTCATTAAATAAACTAGGAAATTGTAAGCTAAATTTTGATTAAGTATAAGGGATAAATAATACTTTAGGGAGAGAGCCAATTATAATTTCTTTTTCGGTTTTTTTCCAGATTTAGGAAATGTAAGAGCAAGGTGTATTAGATCATATTTTTAAGCTTACAGAACGAATTCAAATACCAAACATTGATGACAAGAAAAATATGTATATTTGGAAGTACTTACGAAATGTTTGAAACAAAATTTATGAATATTTCTTAAATGCATCTGCATAGTTATTATGATCAAGAGTTTTCGTAGACTGGACAAGGATTTCAAGACTACCATCTTGTAAAATCATTGAGCTTTATTGGCCCTTAGAATTTATAATACGATGTTTGGTTAAATTACAGGTGCGTTATACTTGTAGAGTAGCAAAATTACAAAATTCGTAGTCTATATCCCCTATGGTGATAATGTTAAATTAAGCATTTTTATGTACCATTTCTCAAAAACTATTATACGTATAGACTTCAAATGTTTTGTCTGCATATTAAATAAGCATTTATATGTATGCTAAAGTGAGATGTTTTAAATATTTGTTTAGTTTTTTTTTTCTTTCTTTCAAAAACGAGTTTATACTGAGCATTACTATGAGTTTTTTTTTTTTTTAAATTGTCATTTTTCTTACGATACCTAATCTCTAACTGAATATTTTAGAAATATCTCAAAATGCTCACTTCAGTATATACAAGGGCAATTCCGAAAATAACCGAAGCTTGGGTGTGACGCAGTAAGTACGGTTCCGAGAGCCCTCAATCGAATGCACGAGCAGTCTCTGATTCTGTAAGCTTCCAGTCGGTGAATGAGAGTGTTTTACGATGAAGAGTTTGATAGTTATAACGTGAAAAAATGTGTGTCACCATAGAAAATACCGCAAAATGTGAGGAGTTATAAAATTTCTCTTTGAGGTCAAAAAAACTGTCAGCAGCGGTTATCGATTGTGAACTGTGTGCCGTATACAGGCCAGACATTATGAATGAAGGTGTAGTACGTCATTGGATACGCTTTTTCAAGGACGGTAGAGCAAACATCCCTGAGAAATTTCAAAGTGGAACGCTGTCTGTAGTGAGTGCTGGTCTCATCCGAATTACCATCTTATCACTGCAATAAATAAGTGGCTTCGGGGACAGCATTTCGCTGATGAAGAGGAATTTAAAAACGCTGCGACACATAGGCTTAAATCGCAGGAGGTAGCCTTTTACACAGAAGGAATTGGTAAATTGGTAAAACGATACGACAATTGCTGGAATAATAGAATAATGGGGGAGACTATGTTGTGAAAAATAGAGGAGAGTTGTACCTTTGATGTGTAAATAAATTTTTTCCCTCTGTGTCCTAGTTTTCTTATTACAGCAAATCGGAGGTTACTTTCCGAATTGTCCTCGTATAATTACATATCTGTAATATTCAGTAACCATTTCAAGTGTATTAATAGAATAGATTCTGAAAAAAAAGATAAGGCCCTCGTGTAGCTGAACAGTTTGATGTTAATATTCTCTCACTCACTTATTCACTGAGAAAAAGGCACAAGCAGTTTTAAAAACATAATTTTAAGAAAATTGTAATTTTAATATAAAATGTCACTATATCACAAAAACTATGAATCACAGCCTGTATTTGCACTATATTTTGAAACATTAGGTTATTCTAATTTTCTTTTAAGACTTTTTTGTTTCCAATTTTAATTAGATTGCCCAGAAATTACATACATAGTATTTTTTAGTTTCTGTCAAACGAAATATTTTGTAGCATTTACATCATTTACCTCAAATTCTGTATGAAGCTTTGAACAATTTTCAGCTAAAAGCTTTTAAACCTAAACATCATGAGTACCGTATATAAATATATCAATACATAAAAATAATGATTTGGGAATATATGATCTATTCTATAAAAAAAATAAATGATTTCTAAAAAAGCCAAAAGAAAATTGCTTTTGCGTTTTTAAACACCAAATTTATGTATTTTTATGTAACAAGCCCCTCGCAACGACAATGAATATCGAATTTGATACGAACTATTAAACATAAAGACTCAAAATTTTGTCTACATATTAAATAAACATTTAGCTTTACCCTTAACTGATATTTTAAAAATAAATTGTGTTCAGTTTCTTTTTTTAAAAAGATAAGATTTGTAGAACATAATTAGGGATTTATATAATAAAAAAATGTAATTTTTTTACATCTATTTTTCTAGCTAAACGCTTTTGAAACATTTTAGAAATTTCACTTCAAGTATATATCCATGCATGAAGTAGGTTTAGGTAAAATAATGCAAATAATTTTGAAAATAATAATTTTTAGAGAGAAAACAGTAATTTTATATAAAAAAAACTTTTTTTGTCAAAACAATTGTGTACTACTAACTAATACTTGTCTTTACCTTACATGGTTAGTCAACAAATATTATTTTTACTATCCATTAGTTGATATAATATTCTTTTATAACTATTTTGAAACATCCATGCTTAAATTCTGTATATTAGCTAAGCATTACCAGCATCTAGGCTGGTCACAGTGCAATCTTCAAACACATGTAAATTTGTTTCTTCAATGAAAAGCAACTCTTTAAATTATCAAGTTTGCAAATGATTCTACCTACAAAAAGTTCTACATATTTTAACAACTTACTAAATCTTGGCCTGTTTAAATGATCAGTACTAATAGCTGATTAAAACTATATTTTAGTAGAAATAAGGAAACATTAAAAAAATTCCAGTTAAAATAAGTAAAGATTAAAAAAATTCAGTTAAAATATGTAAAGATTAAAACTAAATTCCAATTCACTCAAACCACAAGGTACAAACTTTGCTCTAAGAGTTTTAGCAAATCTATCAATAAGCGCTTATGAATAAATAAAAAAAGTTAGAGACTTTGCAATTGCTTCCTAGGTTTGAAGGGTTAATATTGACAATTGTATCTGTAAAAGTGGGAGTGGCATGTCAGCTGATAATTTTTAAGCCATTTTGACATACTTCTAATTCATAAAATGCCAAATATGCTAGATCCGTGGAAAAATCATGAATTATAAATATCAGAAATATCAAAAACTTAAAAAATATATTCTGAAGATTTTTAACCAATTTATAAAATATTGTTTTCATACATTTAAAAAATTTAAACTTTAACGGGATTTTAAATACAACCGTTAACCTTTTGTAAATGTGTATCTTTAGTGGGTAATGTAATTCATTTTCTACTTCAATTAATATAACTATAGAAATTATTTTCTTAAAATATATCCCAACGCTTTTTTTTTTTTACAAAAACTTAAAAACTTGCGAATGCAACTAAATAGCAAAATTGGATTTTAAAACACGTCATTCAAAACAGTTGGTAAGTTAAGTGTTTGTTGCAATAATTTGCATATTGACCACTATATATCACAATATTAATCCCAAATTCAATTTTAGTACAACCCTGGTTCGGAATAGCCACCGGTAAAAGTGAAGAATCTGCCGGGCAATGCTGTTTAATTTTCAGACATGTCGTTAAATATGAAGTCAAGCGGAATGGAGAAATGAAATTTCTCCCCTCAACTTGAGCTAAGGGCTCCGATACTATGTCCTTCACTTCTCCTCTGCCGATATCTGAAAGGATTCTTGAGTTAACAGCGCGAATCACAACTTGCGAAAATGCTTCCTGTTTGAGGCGAAAATGTTATTGCTCAGAAATGTTTTTCGGATATCATTCGCAAAAGAGTAATATGAATGTAATAAAAGTTTAATTTGAGTTCAGAGGAACGTAGGAAAAAGGGCATGTTTTTATTTTGCTTTATTTTGTTTTTGTTGCAATAAATGCTATATTACTCGAATAAAATGGTTCCGTTCTCGACGAAAATGCAATATCTTTGCGAGTGATGAAGGGATAAAATAGAATGTGTCAGTTATCGCTTTTAGCAAAAATGCAGCGACTGAAATATATTTATTGTAATTGTCTTTCAGATATGCATTTTAAAAGGAAAGATAATATAAGAGAATATTTGTAGAAATTCCTCTGGAACAAAATATGTACTCATTTATTTTAATGCGGAGAAAATACTAGCTGTTTTCTATTCTAGAAAAATGTAATAGTTTTCACATGAAGAGGGTAATCATGGGAAATAAAATATTATTAACTGCATTGAAAATAACAAGTAAACATTTACAAGTGAAAAGAACTTCAGAAAATTCAAAACAGGTAAATTGGTGGAATTTATCAAGTAATGGACATTTTGAAAAGTTTGATTTAGAAAATAGGTAGAACTTTTGACATACATAAATTTTTGTACTATCTATAATTTTTTATGAATAAAGAAGAAAGATTAAGACCGAGACATGCAAAGTAATTTAATTTGTAAGTGGAAATATAAATGTGATGATTTGAACTTACTGAATTGTATTGAAAAATATTCTTATTGCATTGAGAAAAGGTAAGGTTTAAAAAAATTAAATATTTCAAACGTTTTGGACATTTAATGCAAAAAGAACACGGCTTATTTTTTAAAAAATATATACTATACCATAGTTCCATTATTTTATATTAAACTATATATTATTTTTTAAAGTGATAGGGTTTTTTTGTATTGAAGCACACGCATGTTTTATCATTTATACATATTTATATATATTTATAAAGGTCATCTCTCAATATACTATATAAACTGCGTGGTATAATGCACATTAATGTAACATTTGTCGAATATACATTAGCAGCACACAGCAATTCTAAAACTGGGGGGGGGAGCGTCCCCCTAGATGTTGCGATAACCCTATGAGTGTGGTGCAAGCATATCAATAAGTCGAAAATAAACTATTTAAAAAAAATTGTTACTTTACTGAAAAAATCAAAACAAAATAGATTCTGACATAATAAAAAATAAAATACACGTTGCATGTTAATTACAATCTCTTCCAATTTAGAAATTATAAAGTGAAAAGTAACAATATAGTTATCCCACTAATTAAAAGTATGATTTGCTTAATATATATATATTAATTAAAAGTAACATAAATTAAAATTAATACTTGTATTGAAAATTTTTATGGTTAATAGTTAATGTCTAATTGAAGATTTAGCGTCACAAAGAACGTTATTAATGTATTCAATGTATAGTTATGAAGTGAGGGCACGAAGAAAATTATGTTAAGAATTTGGGTCGCTGTTATTGAAAGTTTGAGAAGCACTACATAAAACATACATTTATTACTTTTATTTCCACGATTATTAAAACAGAGAATTATTATGTTGTGTCTGGTTTCAAACTAAAACTTTAACATCAAATAAAATCGTGCGCGAAATTTCGTTGAATTAATTAATACAAAATTATTGTTATCCTATGTAATTTGTAGCAATGAATATTTTCATTAAAAAAGTACATGCGCGAAAAAGTATGTTTAAAAGTACATACAGAGGAAGAAAAAATTTAATTCGTTAAAAATACATTATTACTTTCAATGACTCACGGTTTAGCAAACTGAATAGGTCTGCTGTTTTACTCACAATAGTAACATGTGGTCAGATTCAAAAGGTTTCAGGACCGTTATTAGCACTTAGAAAGAAATACGACACCGAGCTAGTCTTGAAAATTTTGCTGTAATTTATGATACCATACAGCAGCACCAAATTAGATTTTTAGTGGTATATTTGTTGAAACTGAAGCCTGAGAGAGAGAGAGAGAGAAGCAGTGTCTGATGTTATTAAACATTCCACGACCATTAAGGCTCTCTCTCTCTCTCTCTCTCTCTTTTGAGTCCGTAAGACTTCCTATCAAACTTAGGATGAACGAGAAATGTACAAATTATGCCATGAAATATTCGAAATACTGCCAAGTTTTAATCAAAGACCTAATAATATAAAAAAGAAAGAGCATTTCCAAAGCAACTACACACATATCTATTCAAAAACGTGACTATGCAGTCTATAAAATGGTAACGGTAACGGTTATACATTTACGTGGAACCTTAGATAAATCTCTATCATCCACTCATCATAATAAGGAGAAAACAAAATAAGACTAATTTGCTGAAATGTTACATAAGAATATAAAGGAGTCCACAATGAGTGTAGCGCAACAACGCTGGTAGAGGGGTGAGTGGGAAACCACTCATCCAGTTGATTTAGTTAATGACGTCTCATCTCTGACAACCACGCCCATCTTTCAACCGGCTGCCGCATCTCGATGGAACGAGCGGAGAAAAGGGAGGAATTTCTTTAATATCAAAGATTAAAGAGAATATTATTTTTAAGTCCGTTACTCATTACCTCTTAAATATCAACGTGCTGTTATTGAAAGGAGATTTTAAATAACCACTCGGAAAAAGTAAGAAAAGGTGAAGAAGTTTAAAATAGGACCAAATTCTATAAAATGGAGAGAAAAAGTGAAAGACAAACAAACGCCGCTGGGTTATGTGGGCCAAAAATCACTCTTCATTTAAATTTTTGAGTGCAAAAACTGAATTTAGTAAAATGAATACGCATTTCAATTTTCATGAAACAACAATCCATGCTGTAACTTGCACGTAAATCATGAAGTAAAATATGGTGAGGGTCTGGGGAATGCATGACAAGTGGAATTGGAAATTCGAGTTTTTCTCCTGACGTGAGGTATACGTGTTCTTGAAACGGATCTAAGCTATGAGCAGAGACTGATTAACAGAAAAAACAACTTTTCCATTGAGACAGTGCAAGATCACTTGCAGCGAAAGTAACAAAAACGTGGTGACTTAGAAAACTGCCTGATTTTTGGTTGCTCCTAACAAGTCTAATACATTAAGATATTATTTAAATTTATCAGTGATGTGCACAAGGGAAGGGCTTGGGAAGAAGGGGGGTCAAAACCCCTTATAGACTTATAGACTTTTTAATTGTCACCATAGAGATTACCTCCTCATGCTTACTACACATTTTCAAGAATGTTAGCCCCCATAGGAAAGGTCTGCGTCCGCCATATATATATATATATATAATATATATATATATATATATATAACCGTGTGGTTATAATTAAAGTGTTACACTATTCAGAGGCCTGTAGAACCCGTTCTGCTTATCGGATTTTGATGAAACTTGGAATATATACTATATGAACCATGGAAAAAAATTTCTGCAACAAAAATAATTCAAATTTTGAACACTAGGAAGAAATGTAGTGTCCAAAGAAGAACAAAATATTTTAGAATTGTTAAAATTTATTCAATTACAGAATATGCTCAGTATGTGCTCCATTGACATCAATAACGTGTTAAAAGCGCATTATAGCGATATCAGTGGTAGCGTGAAACAACTCACGAGGGATTTCAGCCACATGGCATTTAATGTTAGCTTTCAAATCAGGTAAAGTCCCGATTCCTCTTCTTCGAAACAGTCTTTTAGAAATCCCCACAATTAGAAATAATAAGGGTTTAAATCAGGTGAGTGACAAGGCTAGGCATCCTGAAAATATCTGTATAATCCCGATTTTTGCAAAAGTTAGCACTTAGCAATGCTTTGACTTGGCGCCCATATGAGGAGTTGCTCTATCTTGCATAATATAGTGATACGCAAACATTGTTGTTCCTGTAAAGCAGGAATGATTAACGATGACAATGTGCGCTGAGTGATTCTCTGGCTATGACTGCGAGTTTATATAGAGGTTTTATGGATTTGCAAAAGGAATGTTCGATAAAAGCCACCTGGTGGCCGAAATTTGTACTAATTTTCCTTATTGCAGAAATCTTGTCCCCCATGCTCCATATAGCATATGTTCCAAGTTTCATAAAAATCCGATAAGCAGAATGGGTTCTGCAGGCCTCTGAATAGTATAACCATCAGTATATATATTGAGATAATAGTTTCTAATAGAACATATTTGGATAATACTTGAAGAAAATGGTCCAGAATCATTTCAATAACATATGAAAGCTACAACGCTATTTTCTGAGAAAATAGAAAAACTTCGCGCACATACAAACACTAAAGAAACTTGAGCCATTTAACTTCATCCATTTTTAAACGTCTTTCTACGGATATTCGTCTTTTATCTGAAAATGACTTTCAGTAATAAATCAAAGGAGCAGATTTTGTTTACAAAAGGTTTTTGTTGATACAAAATGAAATAAATACGAATCAATATACTTAAACTGTTCATCGTAACAAGAAGCTTGGCTAAATATAAATACAAATATTGTTCTCTAATATGTAAAGCCAAAACATAATGAGTTCTGGTGCAATTCTCAAATCTTCGCCAAGCAACCAAAATTGAAAAACGTTGCTTTTTTTAGTAAATCATTCTCCTAACTTCCATACCACGCAGAAGAGATACTTTCTGGTGCATTTGAAATTAACAAAGAAGACTGCATTATATAAAAAGCGCAAAACTATAGCATCTGAAATTATTACATAATTCGATCAAGTTTCAAACCATTGTCTTGAAATTGCAAGCATGGCCACATTTATTCGCACAGTTCGAATATAATATTTTCGAATCATTAAGATATTATATACCATTGAATCCATACACATGTAGGCGCAAAGCAGCCCAACACATGTGAATGAAAAATATTTAAATATATATAAAATAAATCACACAATTATAATTAAGCAAATATTCGAAATCATATGAATCCTAGAGTACGACATCCCATTTCAAAATATAAATCGCGAATAAAAATAATGAAGATCCAACCTTTTGAAACGAAATTAAAATGGTATTAGATAAAATTTATAAAAAATCAAGTCCGAGGTTGCGCTTGGATATTTTATAAATTTTATCTTATACAACTGTATAAATTTTAACTTATACAATTTTAATTTCGTTTGAAAATGTTGGATCTTCATTATTTTTATTCGTCATTGATATTTTGAAATGGGATGTCGTACTCTAGGATTCATATGATTTCGAATATTTGCTTAATTATAATTGTGTGATGTATTTTATATATATATATATATATATTTTTTATATATATATATATATATATATATTATATATATAATTTAACTTTAAAATTGCTGCAAACAGGTTACTATTTTAGCAAAATTTAGTTACTTCATAATTTTTGATATTTGTAATACTGGTGCTATAATAGTATAAATAATATAAAATGTGATATAACTGAAAATTTTAACACGAAGCATGACTTTTAAAAAAACAATTACATTTTAAAAACACAAGATATTTATTAATTAGATTCTTAGTATGAAATTATATTTTTCATCCAAATATTCGTAAATACCTGAAAGTTAAAAAAATAAGAATACGCAACTATTGAATTTCCAATTTATCTTATGAGATTCTAAATATTATTTAGCTTTTTAAAAACGTTTAAATCTCTTATATAATTCGCCGAAAATAAGTTTTGCATTTTTCAGTTAATTAATATTGTAAATGCCTATGTTTTAAAAAGATTAAAATGTGTGTGTGTGTCTAGACGGAAAACTCTTTTAATAACATAATTATGGTTGAATAACTATATTTAATTGTCAAAGAATTTAGGAATTCTAAATGGAAACTAAGAAGTTCTTTTGCTTAACTAAGCATTGCTTAAAATATTCAGAATAACTTTTTTTTAAGAATTTTAATCAGATTAATAATCAGAAATTAATTAAAATATTTGATAATGAATTTTTTTAAAAATACGATTGAAATGGGACTATAAAAGTTGGGCATAGCTCGAAGGCTGGGTGGCGTAAAGGGTTTGGAGCTGGCCTTGTACCCCCAAGTTTGTGGATTCTACGCCAGCCAAGTCGGTGGGTTTTCATAATACAAAAAATCTAGTGTCCACATGTGTGATTATGCGGCATGTGTGTGAAACTGCCTGTATGGCTTGTGCAATTTTGGAAAAAGTAAATTCGTAGTTCGGTTTTGCATCCTCAGAGCCCAGATGCTTCCTTCTGGGAAGGAAAGTGGGCATAAAAATTACTTGTGGTGATTGATATTCCACCTGTATGGTGCAGCACTAAAAATAGATACCAGCTCCAATGGAATGTACTAGGTCTGTATCGGTAAAATACTAATCCGTAGTTCCATCAAAAATTAAACAAAATTTGTTGTGTTTTTTAATGCTTGTGTAACTTATTCTTTAAAATAAAGTTAAAATCATCGATACATTACTGAATTATTTGAATTTTTGGTTCTGTTACTTTAAAAGGTTATAACTTTTTTTTTTACTTTTACACCTCCTATAAAAATGGTGGTAATAGTAATTTCAGATTCCCAATTCAATTAAATAAAGAGTTTTACATGGAAAACAGGTGCTAATCATTGCCCCAAATATATTTGATATCAAAACTACGAGGGGAGTTTGAGTTATTGTTTTTAATACAGATCAGATTCACTGTGATATAAATAATAGGTGACCGTATTTCGACTTTTCTATATTGGTTTTTTTTATTATGTTTACAGTTTGTGATGTTTTTCAATTCTCGTATATTTTAATCATATTTTATGTACTCGTGACCTACTAGAAAATTTGTGATAAAAGGCTCGATAAGTGCATCATTTTACTCTGTATAAGTCATTTTTTATGAATATTTACCGTAATATTCATTCTAAAAAACTTTTATTATCTTGTCCAGTCTTGACTCATTAAATATTTCTGAAATTTGCAAAGATAATACTGAATTTAACATTATATCAATAAAATATAAGATTTTTTAAAATTATCTCTTCTGAAAATATTCAACATTTCCCTATCAGGCACACGCAGACCATTGACGGAAAAATGTGACAAAAATTAAACGTATGGAGAAATACACAATTGCAAAGGTACTGACAAAATTTTTAGTCAATAAATTACTTCTGACAAATGTTATATAGCTATTGATACTGCATACAAATTCCACAATTTTTTTTACAATATCGACGACAAAATATGTTTACATAGTAATTGCAAATGTTTTCCTAAATTTAATCAGAATTTCAGTTTGATCATAGTATGACATGCTTTTCTTGAGCCTTTTTCGTTTATTCCTGCCAAAAAATTGAAACTTAAAAGATGTTCAGAATGAAATGTTAGATGAATATTTATTTTACTCAATTTAAAATTTGAAAAAATTATTCACAATTTTTATCACACGTTTAATAATTGTAATTACCATTTCATTATAATTGTGTTTAAGATCAAATTAAAATAAGTATTTCTTAAATAAATGTAATAATTTTATAACTGTAACAGTTACAGCTCTCTTTTTATTTATAGAAATGAATACTACTATTCATATGCATAAGACGTTTCATATTTGTAATTTTAATCAATATCTTTATGCATAAAAATTAAGTGTCACAGTGTTTATCCACGATGAACTCCGAAACCACTCAACCGATCTTAACGTAATTTTGCATATTCTGTGTCATCTCGTCCAACTTAAAAAATAGGATGTTTATGCCGTCATTATTTTTTATTGCTGAAAACGTGAAATATCCTGGAAACAGAAAAATTCGCAAAATGTCGCAATGTGCGTATTTCTGCAGAAGCTAATTTTGCAGACCAAGGTGCACAAAAAGTGAATACCTGGCGTATTTTGGGACGTGGATTCCGAATCTCGAATCGGTTCCCAATAATACCCGAACCGTAAATTAGACACACCACATCCAGGAACTTACCTTAAAAGTTTTGGAGTGCGAAAATTTTTCTCTTGCGCATTTTGAGATGGGTAATCCGAATCGGATATCATATATGAGAAATTGCCGTAATTTTGCCGGATAATTCGGGAAGGCCATCTATTACGTGGACTGTGGCAGAAGCTTACCCTGAAAGTCTTGGAACGTGAAAAGTACTTTTCTGGTGTATTTTCTGAATGGTGAATGAGAATCTGAAATCGTAATTTAGAAATTCCCGTAACTTTGCCGGGTAATGCCGGATGACTTTTATGTCTCCTTCCAGGGACTGAACTTGCAGACCCAGGGATGCCAAAATGAGTCTCTGGTTGCGTCTAAGGACGGGAAACGAGAATCTGTTATCAGATTTCAGAAACTCCCGTAACTTTGCCGGATATTGCCGGAATTAGGTCAAATGGTTTAACATTCGAGTCCCGCGTTCGGATTTTCATTCCCTTTAGCGGCTAAACTTGCACTCGTTAGGGCATCGGAATTCAGTCACGTGTGCGTTTTGGGATGGGTTATGAGAATCTGAAATTGGATTTTAGGCGTTCCGGTAACTTTTTCGGATAATGCCGGATGACCATAATATACGTGGACAGTGTTACTGGACATATGGACGTAAAAAAATGAGACTGGCAATCTAAATATTTAATCTAATTTGAGAAATTCTCTTAAATATGCCAAGTAATTCTAGACGACGATATCTTACGCGAACTGTGGTAGAGGCTTTCCTTAAAATTCTTGGGGTGTGAAAAGTGTTTTCCTAAAGTTTTTCTGGGGGGGGGGGACAAATCTCTGGAACTTATTTTAGAAATTCCCGTAACTTTGCTGGATAAGACCGGATGACCCTTTCTTTTTACTGATTCAACTTGCAGGAATAAGGACGCAACGGCTACGCAAAATGGGCAACGGCTGCTTGGGGTGGGAAACGAGAATCTGAATTCGAATTTCAGAAACTCCCGTAAATATGTTGGATATTGGTGGAATGATGCCAAAAGACTCTGCGTTCGAGATTAGTGTAGGTAATTTCATTCCTAATATTCTGAACTTTCACGCGCAACCTTGCGAAAATACGATCTCAACTGAAAACTGCACTAACAATTGCATCGTCAGGTATTGTTGTCACTTTGTTAGATTTTGAACAAACTGCACATTCAGCATTCAAGCTGCTATTAGATATTTATGGTAAGCCAAACGTGCAAATTGCAACATTAAAAAAAGAAACAGGATGGCAACAGTATTTCAAAGAATTTCATCCATAATAGGGATAAATGTGTACCATGGCCCACAAACATTCACTCAAAGCACATTACATGGAACTTTACAAGATTTACAAGGCAACGAAAAAATATTTCGGGTGTGCTATCCTACTTCTGTCTGTTGATTTCCGACAGACATTGCCAGTCATTCCTTGCTCTACTTTTGCTCACGAGATTAATGCATGTTTAAAACAATCGTTTTTATGGCCAAACGTCGAGACACCCACAAAAATTCGAATACAATTGCAAGAGGATCAATCGGCGCAAATATTTTCTAAGTGCTAGATATTAGAAACGGTGAAATAAAACTGGAACCCAACCACAATGTATCAAATTACCAGACAATTTCTGCACTGTTGTTCAGTCAAAAAGGGAACTGATCGAGAGTGTCTTACCGTATATACTGGATAATTATATAGATAACGATTGACTCTGTAATCTGATACTAAGACAGAAAATATGTTGATGTTGACAAAATAAACTTCCAGATAGAGAGCTGTTGCTAGGTGATCTATTACCTTTAAAAGCAATCGGCACTATTGTTGATGAAAATGAAACGCTAAATTTTCCAACTGAGTATTTGAATTCTGTGGATTTATCAGGAGTGCCACCATACAATATTCGGTTGAAGATTGGATCACTGGTTATTCTTCTGCGTAACTTAAATCCACCTAGATAACGCAACGGTACACGTTTGATCATCAAAGAATTAAGGGAACTTCTTAAAGCAAATATTTTGACTGTAAATTTTAGAGGAGAAATCGTCCTGTTGCCAAGTATTACACTGATACCATCAGAATCTCCAATACCATTCAAAAGGCTTTAATTCCTGATTCGTTTGGTTTTCACGATGACCTTTAATAAATCTCAAAGCCAAACAATGTCCATTTTATGCTTGGATTTGTAAAATCAATGTTTCTCGAATGGTCAAATATATGTTGCATGTTCATGTTTGGGGAAACCGTCGAATCTATTTGAGTTAGTAAAAGAGGGTTACCGAAAAATATTATGCACTGGCATTAAAATTATTACAGTTACATTAAAATTATTTATTATTATACTTTAAAATGAAAAAATAATATTAAAAATTTCTAAAAATCAACGTTTTTACCTCATTTATAAAATTAAATCTTTATGCTGGTATTTAACAACTTCGTAAGTAATTCATGCATTATACTATATTTAAATAAGAGATGAATATATATATATATATAATGCAGAATGAAAAACATTTTGTGGTCTTATGCTTAGTTTCAACTATCCAAAATGGTTAAGAAAGATTAACTTGACTGCATTTAATAGCTTAGAATAATATTAAATCGAAGTATTAAAACAAAGCCACAGCAAAGCGTGGCTAGGCCAGCTAGTATATTATAAAATATAATGCTCTAAGACTTAGAAACTAGTCCCGGTACGATCAAGGGAGTTATATCGTGTGTTAGCCCTCTATCCCCCATCCTTGAAGGTTTCCCTTGATACACATAAATCGACCCCCAAGAGGGCTTGCGAAAACTTAACACAAGAACGTTCACTGGTGTCATTTGAACAACTTAATATAATATGCATGAAATCATTGCAATAACTAAATAATTGTTGGACTATTATTCAGTAGGGTTTAGTTTTAAGACATTTTAACATTATTTCATATAATTACCATATATTGCGAACCATTATATCAAAAAACTGTAACAAAACGAATTAATTTATCTTGTAAAATGAAATAAAACAATAATATTCATAAATATTAGAATAATAAGCAAAATCATAATTTTTGTGAGAATACGAGTTTTTTCCTCATTATTTATCATTTTTATGTATAATGATTTGTACATACCTCATTTGCAATGAATAAACACAGTGATATTTGACTTTTCCTGGACATTTTTTGCACATCATTTTCATGAAAGAGACACACATTTTTTTAGTTGCACTGTTTAATTTCCCACTTTTTGCGTTTTAATCAATTTATAACTCCTTTAAATTAAACATTTACCTCATTTTTCAAGTTTCTTGCCCTTACGTAATTATAATTCAATAATAGAAAAGAAAATGCTATATGGCGAAAGACTTAGACACAACAATATTACTATTACTAACTCATTTTCACTGTGAACCCTATAACACTGCATTCAAGGTCATATAAATATGCTATATTACTTCCGGAAACTTTAGTTCACCAATGGTATCTACTTAGTGAACTATCTTTTGTTGAACATCAGCTGTTTATAATAATAAATTGCCTTTGTTTCAAAACGACATCAGTAGACATTCCAAGTATATTTAGTTGAAAAGTATCTCCTAATTAACCTAGAATAATTAAAAGTTTTCTGTGAAATCACCATGGAAAATAATTAAAAATCACGACAAGTTTCAAATTCCCTGCTAAAATACAGAAAGTAGAACAAATTAAATAGGCTCTAGTGTCCAATTGACACCGACGGACGTTCTAGTGTTAAGGGGCATTAAAGATAATATTTCAGCTTTTGAACTATTAGACCTACCAAATTGAAATTTAGCAGGTGGAGGAGAGATACGCTACAAAAAGGGTTTGCGAAAATTGTACCATAAGGATTGTTGTGAGGCTTTAAGTGGTGTTATTGATAAAAAATACAAATGCACTCATTATAAAAGTATTGTACATATTTTCTACACATTATTTTATATCGGATTGCTCTCCTTTTAAATTTAGCTATTATTTCAAAAATTATATTCTTTGTTTATTTTTTAAAAATTAATTTGTAAAAAAATGGGTACTTCAGTTAGTTGTTAGAACCATTAATAAATTTGTTACATCGAAATAAAAACTTGAGATATACTTTTAAGTTGCGTAAAAATGAAAGAAATTGTTAAAAAGCATGTAATCTTTACGAAAAAAATGCTAAATATTTTTAAATCAAACATTTTTTATTTAAAGGTTTCATAAAAATTGAATATTTTAATGCGTAACAGTATTTGTTTAACTAAGAAAAAAATTAAAACTTAACTTTTCAAACAAAATATGAAAACAAAACTTATGTTTTTTGTTTAAAATTCTATAATGTAATTAATAAATATTTTTTTAAGATTTATATTTTTGTGACACAATTATATAAAATCTTAAATGAATGCTTTAAAATGCCAGAATTTTATATTTATATCTTTTTAATACCAATTTCAGCAAAATATACAATATATTGTACAGGGAGGAAATAAGCCGTAATATTTAAGTGGTCCTATTTGAAACTCTTGTCCATCATTATTTCTGTTGAATCTGGAATTCCAATGCTGGAGCACTAAAGGCTCGCCGTTTGCAGAGGCTGATACACGTTAAATATGTCGAGACCAAAGATGTGGCATAGCGTAGCATGGAAATTCCGAGATTGGGATGCAAACTCAAATGCTTTCTTCGTCACTTGGAACGTGTTTCAAAGTTACAAGATCCGTCCAAATAACTCTCCGTCGTTTTGCTTCATAGTTAATAGCAATCAATTAAAAATGTAAGAGAAAAAGGATAACTTTCTAAGAATTGCAAAAAAATTTCTCAAACAATTAACAATTGTTTTTCGTTTTGTTCTCCAACTTTTTACTTTACATACCCCCAAGTACATTTATCTCAAGTTTATAAAAAAGATATCTAGTGACTTTTTTCCCCCTGAAATTATACAACGTGACAAAATGCAATTATTTCTGAAAAAAGAAAAACTAGATTCTTGAAAAACTAATATCATCAACATATTTCATCAACTCTGTTTCAACAGAATTACTAAATTTGAACCAAGGCTTACGAATAAATTCTAAATCAATACATATTAGAGAAGTATTTAAAAACTCTTTTAACTATATTAGGATAGTTATTTCTGCTGAAAAATGTTCACCAGCACAACTTATTCAAAACTGAAATAGAACTTAAGTAAAATTTATAATATATATTTCAAGAAATAAACATTACGTACAATAATGGAAGCATACCGACGGACTGCAACAGTTCACAGAAAACCATTCAAGTTATTCGATTATTTTTTAAAAAAGTAGTATTCTAGGCTATTTAAAATTAAGCAAACGTTTTAACATTATTTATAAAGAAGAACACAGTTACCTGCTTCAGTCCCTATTCCACAAAATTTGATCTTGAATGAAATATCTGTCCTTCAGGACGATCCTTCAAATATTAAGAAGGAATATTAGAAAAAAGGGGGATCTAGACTGTAATATCTCATGAAAATACCATACTGTGTTTCATTTATGTATTTACAGCATATGTGTGCTTACGTGATCATTGAACATAATCACGCATCTTTTCTATTTTGCCTGCCACCTGCTTTTGATGACTGTTCTCGGTGGGAGACTAAACTGGGAATTGAGTATATTAAGAGCTTATTCCACGGAGTTTATGAATACTACTTTTTCGGGGTTTATTTGGCTGGCTGAATGTCAATTTTTCAAATATTTCCAACCATTTGTCATAATGGGCATTGTTTGCAACATAAATGCAGTGCAAGCTACTGGACAACTCATCAAATCACTATTAAGAAAATGGGATACATTTTGATACTCAGATGGAATGAAACAGATCAGTTCAAACTCTATATAAATGTCAAGATAAAACTGTAATATAATAACCCTATTAAAACTTTTCAGATCCTAATAGTATGAATTAATGTAAAGAATACGTAAAATATTTATATTTTTGGTACCAAAGTATTTATTCATTTTACTAATTTTGCTTCGTCAAAATATATCATCAATTCATAAGACATTGCCAGATATTGTCATCGTTAGTATTAATGTGTTTGAACACGCAAAAGAATGGATTTCCTTTGTTGGCCATTTATTGCAACATTTTTTTTTCGTTTGACAAAAAAGTTCAATTATATAATACATATAAATACCTGTTTCAATATAAGTCAAAACCTGAAAATCATAAGTAGTTACAAACTTTTTCTTCAAAATATTTTTATAAACATTCATAAAGAATAAAAAAAATTATTTTTTACATTATTTTTGTGTAAATGTGCATAAAATACGGCTTAAAATCTTTCCCAAGTTTTTTAAGGATGAAATAATAAATGTTAAGCCAGTTAAGGACATTTTGATAATATTTTAAAAAAAAGTTTGTAATCTTACATTATGATATACCTCAAAAGCACTTTCCCTGGTTTATACTTCACATGCTTCAACTTCAATCGTAACAATCGATGGTAATAAGAAATACAAAATCATTTCATTATATATAAAAATATTTTATGTTATCTACCTGACAAACAACCTTCAACATCTTAGCTTTATATAATTTTTACTTTAATTAGATATTAATAACTAACTGAAAGTGTAGTTCTTCTTTAAATTCAATATCTAATCGTATGTAAGCCACTGAAGAAGCTTAATGGAAGTTTAAGATAGATTTATCCACATGTAATTGAAATGTTTTTGACTCTTTGCTTGTAGTTTGATTTTTCCAGTAAAATTACTTCTATTATAAACCTTTTGAAAAGATATTAAAATAAGGTCAGAATTTTTGTCCTTTTGCATGGTTGAAACTTATTTTAAAATAATTATACATAAACACAATTGCTTATTTTTCTTAGTTTATTTTATTAAGAAAAATATGACCTGTATAAAAAAAAAATTTCAAATACCATTTGAATTCATCTAAATTTAAGCTTCAGATGTTGCATTTCTCATTTAAACCACAATTTCTTATTTTTTATTGCATAAATGCTTCTATTCTTGATTAATTGTTGTGTAAATAACTAAATTCATACTATATGTCAAAGGAAAATTTGTTCAAATAATTTTTTAAGTGATGATAATGAAAAAAAATTATCAGATACCGTTTAAATGTCAATGCCTTGTGTAAGATTTTGTTGCAGTAAACACTTTTTCATTTGAATTTCTTTTTGCCAATTGTATTGTAGATTGCACAAAGGAGATTCGTCGAGATTAAACCCTTCGAAAAACTTTGTTTAAAGGTATTGATGCATTATTATTTAGAATGTTTATCCAATTAATTACTCATTTAAAATGCGGTAGAAATATTCTCATATTCATATTGCAAAGCAAAATATTTCTTGCAAGTAAAGAAGTTCTCTTAACAATAAAAAAAATTGAAAGGACTTACAAACTTTTTTAATCCAAGTGACGATACCGAAATGTCGATAGGGTTTTGAAACAGCTTGCATAACATGAAGCAAACTTCGTAAACAATGAAAAAAATCCAGCGAAAAGATACAAAAAAAAAATCTTACTATCGTTATTTGACAGAAATCCATCGAATAAGATATCGAATTCTTACACTCCAAGCTAACACCAGTTACTTTCTTATTTATCACCCTATTAGTTTAAAAATAACATATGTTTTTTATCAATGTAAATTTATAGCAATTTATTGGCTGGAGAAATGGCGTTTTCAATCTATGTTTATTCTTCGTGGCATTAACCGTATGTTTATCGGGAAACAACACATACTCAACCTCTATCCCAACGCGTGATCCAATCCTCCTATTCTCTTCAAATTCCGATAACGGCAGAAGGAGGGGGTTGTTCATTTTATTTGCTTATTTTTTATCCGATTATTTCATTCTCTTGCTTAGCCCCTCTATTGTTGGACTGGCAAATGCGCACAGTAAATGGCGCACGCCTTTCTTCAATTATCTTGTCTTTTCTTCTAACATTTTAAAGGAAATTCTTTTGCAAGAATAAGAAACAAAAGTACCTGTTAATTGGATTTCAAGCTACAGCCCTACTCTCATCTTGGGGCGCAATCACAGCATTCAGGAATCGATCTGGAAAAAGAGGAATGGCCCCGCATTACTGAAAGTTCGGTTCGTCGTGAAAATGGTCTTCACTTTACGCGAGTTTAACATTTCAGGGGCTGCGGGCAAAGCAAATTAAGGTTTACCTCCTGCAATAAATTCACAATTTCAGCTTGTAAATAATGTTTAGCCTCATCCCCTATTGGTGAATTTATTTTTGTTCGACTGGGTGTAAAATTTAAAATGAGTTAAATTATACAGGCTGAGTGATCATATATGTATATATATATATAGTATCTTTTTTTGGATGATGGGAATGATATAACTTAAAGAGTAATTTTTTGTTTGTGTGTGTGTTTTTCAACTGTTCGTTAACTTCTTCAAACAACGGTCGTAGTTTAATGGTTAATTGAATAGCCTTCGTGAACTTCGTAGTTCCAATCTAACGCCGAATTTGACCATCATTCTACTAAAGCTCATCATGTATGTTCATGGGGACTAGATGCGATAAATAGAACTATAGTAAGCAAGGTTATTATGGGGGAGCAGGCAATAAAGAAAAGCGTAAAATATTTCATTCTTTTATTGTAATCCACACAATTTTAACATGATTCGCAGTACTTAGTTTCGATCCCAAAGATTTTTAGTATTGCTATTTGCGAGTTAAAGAACTAAAATTTAAAAATCTTTAAATATTTAAATTATGCAGTGTTTTTTAGAATAAAATAGTTGCTGTATAATATTGTTTTGAATCATTCTATCTTAACGCATAAGATTTTTTAAAATAGATTTTTAGAAGTAGAAGATATTTATTCCTTTCACTTGTGATTTGTTATAACAGACTTTTCTTCAATATCTTGTTTGAATCCAAAAATAGATCCTGATTCCTTTTTAAAAAATATTTTAATACCTATAACATTTTCTGAATCTTACATTTCTTTTGCACCTATTGCCTTGCCATGAATAAATGGTCTTTCATTTTCGTTTTAAATATATTCGTCTGTAGTTTAACTATGAAATTTACTAATTAAAAGAACGAATTATACGGTTAGTCTTAAGACCTCATTAACATTTTACACATAACACTGAAGTGAAAGGCAGTACAAATAAATCAGAGCACACACAGAATCAGAACATTTTTTTTTTCAAGAAAAGGTATTTTTTACAGGTGTGGATCGCAGTTATATGGAGAGAAAAAAATTATTAATCTGAACCAAACCTAAGCGGAAAACGATGTTCTCCGTAGATTAAAAAAATAATAGATTTTTAAAAAATTTGAGAGAGAATTCTTTATTATTGTTTCAAAGGGGAAGGGGATTTTTCGAAAAAATGGAAGCACTTAAAATTGATTTGATAATTTTCGATAAATGAGTACATACAATGTACATTTCAGCGTATCATAACCCCAACTCTCTTTCCTTTACCTTTGAATAAGTCTAATACAAGCCTTTTTCCCGTCTTCCACTCTATCAAGCACTGTTGTTCTGACACACAGAGGGTTTACTTGGAAAAAAATAACACTAAAGAAACAGTTAAAAATGTGCTTGATGTTTTTTTCTTTTAACTATTTAGTAGGTCTCCTTTAATGATAATAAATGTTACAAATTACTAAAAAGCATTAAAAGTACTGTTTTTCTCTCTCTATATATAAAAGGTTTTTGTGATGATGCAATAAATTTATTACGTACTATTTCAACAATGCCAACGTCCAAGATAGCTCCCCAAGTTGGAAACCCCAATTTCACATGTGTCATACGCACTGAACTGACAACCATGTGTTTCACTTCAAATATGCGTTCGATAGTACATTATTCCATCTCTCAGAAAAATATCGCAAAGATTGCCTGGACTGGAATCGTTGAGTGAGAAGAAGGCGTCACCCCATACGAATACAACAATCAACGGAACTAAAAACTCAACTTTTCCAGGAAGATGCAAACCTGCAGGTTTATCATAATCTGAGGACTTCATCAATGAAGTGCTGGACGATGCCGCTTCAATAATGGATTAAACTGAAAAAGAGCGCCAAGAATGAATTTTATGGAAAAAAGAACAAATAAGTAGAACTACATAATACAAGTAAATTAAGTCTTACAATTTGAGCAATGAGCCTGAAGAGCTGTGTAATTTGTACAATCGAGGATGGTGCGCCATTTTTCTGACCTCCAGTCTTTCCACCGCCAGTCTGAACCTCCAGTTCTGACCCCCCCCCTCCAGTCTATAATAAAAATTACATTTTTCTTACCATATTCAGATATCAAAACTTCATTTCCCTAGTGTAATTCCTGATATAGTGTTTTTTTCCTATATCTATATTCTAGTGAACCTATTTTCCATATAAGTAGGCTTTGAAATTCATGGAAAAAAATCCATCCATCCTAATATAAACTTTTGCATATTAACTTCTAAATGTGATACAGCAATTTTGGATTTATTTCAACTAATTTATTGGTTGTCAGTTTTAAAAAATAACAAATTATTTTTCCTCATTAAGATTTTGTTATAACTAATATTTTCTAATGCACAAACAAAGAAATATTTAGTAACATTATGCATTTGCTTATACATTTAGAGAAGAGTACAAATATATAAAAAAAAAGACTACAAAAATAAAAAAAAGTATTACAAATGAGAACTATACCTTAAAAAAGCAAACGGAATGCGTTAATTTTTATTAAATTTTGTACAACTTTAAAAATATGTCATTTGCTTTCTTATGAAAAAAATATTAATTATAATATCTTTAAAATTGCATCCAATTTGGATGATTGGCTCAATAAATGAAAATATTGAACATTTTTAACAGTGATTACATAAATATGGAAAAACTTTTAAATAATATTAAATTTTCTAAAAATGTATATTTCCCCCCATTAATAATGATGATATTCGTATAATGACCTTCAATTAAGTGTTCTATGGTGATTAAATAAGATTTGTATTCATTCAACACAATGATGCTCAAGTACCTTGCTTACTTTTTTAAATAATTTTTTTATGGCATCAATTGATGTAACCAGAATTTTTTCTGGAAATCATTTGCTGCAATTACTGTTACTTCATTGTGAGAAAAAAATGTATAAGAGTCCTCTTCTAATAAAAGAAACATGTAAAAAAATATAATTTCAATTATTACTTCATTAATTACTAAAACAACGCGCTTTGAACTAGTTGCAAATTTCTTATTTATGAGCCAATTATTTTTAATATGAAAACTACTTTTATTATCATAACATATACACACTGTATAACAAAACAAAAACAAGCCAACAGCCAGTTGTTTCATAGAAACAAAAAAATGGGGGAGAGTTAAGATAATGTACAGAACATAAAATGATTAACGTTTCAGAAAATTTGACTTAATTAGTTCAGAGTTACATAGTTACAAAGTAACAGCTCCATAAGGTGTTGATCTACCTCTAGCCTGGCGTGGCATAGGGAAAAAGCACCCTGATGTACTCCTGCGCAATGTCTTGCCAAATTTGCTCCAATTATCGGGACAAGTCATCAATATTCCGAGGTAGAAACAGTCGCCTTCCCATCATATCCCAGACATGCTCGATTGGAGAGACA